>CM038046.1:11309573-11574573 GCA_021397845.1 Areca catechu
GGTTTTCTGAATTTTTCCTCCTGGGGTCTTCAAATCTTCAAGCTGGGTTGGACTTGGGCTATACTTCCATGTCTTCAATCTGGTTGGACTTGGTCTTCACTTGTATGATGTGGTCTTGAGTCTTCAATATGGTTGAATAGGACTCAAAAAAATAAAATTAGCTCGACATGAGCTAACTAACACTGGACTGAACTAGCTCAACATGAGCTGACTAGTACAGAACTGAAATAACAACTCAAAAGACTCAATAACAACTAAAATGGACTCAGATGGGCTAAGCCCTTATTACAGATAGACTCATAAATTAATGATCAATCCATAGAGGGTTGAAAAGCCCTGTCTTATTCTGGTGCCTCCGGTGTCCCCACCAATTCTCCCGGGGTGGGGGAAACTCGACCCTGTCGAGTGAAGATCAAGCTGGCTCACATATCTCTCGAGGAGGTCTGGGTTGAGGTGCTGCAAGTCCTCTCAAGAAATCCACGAATCGTCCGACTCTGACCGACCTTGCCATCGGACCAGGAAGCGTTGATAACCGCGGCCCCGGGTCATAATGGCTTGATCGTCCAGGATATGCTCGATCCGTTCTCCTCTCTCAGGACAAATTTATTAGTGGACACTTTGGGTTAGGGTCACTCACAATGAAAAGGAATAGTTCAAAGGCCTCACTAGGTATCGCTGCCGGTTCCCTGTACTCAACCAGGTCTATAATATTGAAGGTAGAACTAATGCCCAAATCCGAAGGCATGTCTAACACCTAGGCATTTGATCCAACCTTCTCTATCACTTTAAAAGGTCCGGCTCTGCGAGCATGAAGCTTCTTTTAGGCCTAAGCCTAACCAAGATAGAATCCACTACATCAAATTCTTTGATCCATCTTCGGGAATTAGCCAGTTTGCTTAAAATTAGTGTAGGTGGTGAACATGCTGGGCACATGCAGACTCCTAACAAATGATTCAAAGGACTCAAACCTACACCTAACAAACTCGACTAAAGAGATTTATTAGGTCTTAACTACCACTTGGGCATGGGGGCATGAGTCGTGGTTGATGGGTGACATGCAGAAGAAATTTGCTAGTAACTCCTAATAGGTGCCAGAGGGTCTGCCAAAAGTAGGTAGCAAATGGGATGGGCTCTATGGATCCTTGCAACCTAGTAACCTCAACAAAATGTAACCTAATAGTTCTAGACACATGAGAAGACTCAGGAAAGGGTAAGAAATAGGAAGTGGGTTCAGAATTAGTCTGGTAGGGTGGAGAAAAAGGTTCCGGATTAGTTGGATAAAGTAGAATAAAAGAAGGCATGTCAGGGACTAATCCTAGACTAATGAGGCTAACCTTACGAGGTTGCGGTATATCTATGGGGTTTGCATAATGAAAGGATGGGTTACTAATCTCAGGGAAGAGGTCCTTAATGGGAACTATAGGAGGAGGCTCATCCTGAGGGTACTGATTCAAAGAGATCAAGTCCTTAACAAATTCTTCTGGTTCTTGTATTTAGGACTAGACTCTATAATTTGGCTCTCCTCTATGGTTTCCTCTGGTAAGGCTCTAGTAGCAGTACCTAGGTTCTCTTCCTCTATTTGTTCTTCCACTATAACTTTATGTTGGATGTGGTCAAGGTCAACTACCTCTAGGTTGGCTTCTACTTGGGTATCTATTGGGTCAGCTAATTCTAGGTCATTTAAAGGTGTCTCCTCTTCTCCCTCATACTCATCCACTAAGTTTGCATCAGCTTCATACACTTTCGCATTAATGTAAGCCTTGTCAATCTCAGGAATGGTTGGAGAAGGTCGGCTAGGAAAAATTGGCTAGGTCCTAGTTTCTGATTATGGACACTAATCCTAGTAGGTTCAGGTTGCCTAAGGGGTAGTGGCTCACTACTGGGCTCATATTTAGGGGTGCTAGTTCTATGGAATTCAAGTTGACTAAGGGAAACCTGACTAGTACTAGATTGATACTTAGGGGTTATGGGTTCTCTGGGCTCATAGGACAAGGGTGCAGATCTATGGGTCATGGGATTATAGGATCTGGGGTCATAGGATTTTGGGTCAGCTCTATGGTCAGGTTCTAAGGATGGATCATGGTATGGGGTCCTTCTAAGGTTGGGCTCCCTATATGGGTCAGGATATTGGGTCCTCCTAGGGTTGGACTCCCTATATGGGTCAGAATATTGGGTCTCCCAGGGTTGGACTCCCTATATGGGTCAGAATATTGGGTTCTCCTAGGGTTGGACTCCCTATATGGTCAGAATATTGGGTTCTTTTAGGGTTGGACTCCCTATATGGGTCAGAATATTGGGTGTTGGGTCTACTAGGCTCATAGGGTGTGGGTGCATAGGATCTATGATCATGGGATCTAGAGTCATAGGATCTAGGTTCATAGGTTATGGATTCATAGGTTCTAGGTTCATAGGATTTGGAGTCGCAAGATCTATAGGTTGTGGGTATACTAGGCTTATAGGGAGAGGGTAAATAAGATCTATCTTCCTGGTCTATAAAATCCTGATTGGGTCTTCTAGGACTAACCTTAGGGATTGGGTCATGACGATGAGCTCTCCTAGGTTCAGCCTCAAGGTATGGATCAAGGTTTGGGGTCCTCCTAGGTTCAGTATCATAGTATGGGTCATGACGATGGGCTCTCCTAGGTTCAACCTCTCGGTAGGGATCAGGGTTTGGGGTCCTCCTAGGTTGAGGATTGTAGTACGGGTCAGGATGAGGGGCGCTCCTAGGTTCGACCTCATGGTATAGATCAGGATTTGGGGTCCTCCTAGGTTGAGGGGACTCAGGATCTGGATCAGACTGTGACCATGGGTTCTTTGTATGGTCCCAACACGGCCTTCTAACTGGTCAAACCTATTGGCAAGATGGTCAATTCTATTATTGGTTTGGGTACTAGACTGAGTTAACTGGGCCATGGATTGGGTTAGTTGCTCAGTGAGTGCTTTTATTTGTGCTTGCAAATTCTTCCATGGGTTCAGACATTTGTGAAAGAGGTGGGTGATATGAAACCCCTGATCTAGTGCTCATGCAAGACTCGATCAGACCGACTATAGCTGACTAGACCTATAGTCCAAACTAGATGCTCAATCAGGGTGGCAAACTAGCCTATAGTAATCCTGTACTCAGCCAGGCAGGTGTAAGGGGAGTGTTAGGTCCCTGATTGCCAATCCTAGACACCAATCAGAGATTGGCCAGGTAGGCGAACCAGCACACAAGCCCTTCGGGATTGAATCCCTAAACCACCGTTCTAGACACTGAGCACAAGGCACACACAAGTTATCTTGACACAATGATCTGACACGTAGCCCAGACCCGACCAGTTGGTGTCCCTAGCCCACTAGGGCAAATTAAGTCTAGTTAATTTTAGGTTAAGGCTTGGGACCGAATGCAAGGGATGTGGTTTTGGGCTAAGGAGAGGTGATCAAATCCTCCCCCATCTGATATAGCAAGAGTGCCCTTAAAAGTAAATTATGCAATGATGGCAGGCAGATGAGGATGCAAATTAGGGTTTAGATGTTTTTGGTATTTTGGAGAATATGTAATTTTTTTTTTGGTATTTTTTTAAATAGAAGAAAACTTGCAAATCATGGCCTAATATGTTGGAAATATACTAAAATTAAAATATATGCAAAAGATGCTAAACAAAACCCTAAAACTTCCAAACTTGTCTTGCTGAAAAAACAGAGCCAAAAATTTATAGGCCGTATTTTGGCTTGCAGAAAATTCACAGGCCATAATAAAATCTTCAAAAATTTTTAAAATTACTGTGAATTATGATTAATCTAGAAAAAGAAATTTCAGAATTTTTTGAGTTTTTATCAAGGAGAAATAATTAAAATAACAGAGTATATACGGATAAAAAAATTGTAAAAAATAAGCCCTAATCTAAGCTCTGATACCAAATGATGGGGGACTAATATGCATGCAATTCTTTTTTTATGTTTTATATGTGGGGTTAGGTGATTAATTCCCAAATTTCAGATCAAAATTAGTTGTAGAGAATTTTATATGAATTTTGAAGCCAAGCATGAAGATTGTAACCTAGAAAAGTACTAAAGAAGGATCGCCGGGACTGAGAAGCCTCGGTTAGGGCAAGTTCTCCTACAATAATAAGACTAGAGGTAGAGGGGGTGTACCTGACAATGTCTGAAGTGCTCGGTGAAGATCGCAGCAAAGGGATCTCTCGTTTCTCGACGGATGCGGCCTGGAAAATCGAGCCAAAGACCCGCGGATACCCGGCTTTCTGCTCGGTGGTCTGATTGAGGCTTGGCTGGAGTCGTTGGATTCGTAGGAACTCGGGAACCTGCAAACACCTGTCAGGGGTTAGAAAACTCAAAGGAAATCAAGAAAACAAAGGAAAACAGCAAAGGAAAGAAAGTTTTGGAGGGGGTTGGAAGGATTGTTGGCGGCAGGAAGATGGTTGCAAACACCGAGAAGAAGAACTCTCAACCCCTTTATGCACACAGCAGGGTAATCACACAAAACAATAGAAAAACTCAAGGTTTATTTCATATCAAAATCTCCCTTCATACAAGAGGCTAGGGTCCTTTAAATAGACCCTTAACCTTGGGCTCCAAGTAAGGGCACATAAGTCTTTACATAAGAATCCTTTTCCCTCTCAAACCCTAGCTAGAAAATAAGGAAACATTAGGTAGAAAAATCCTAAAAACTCTCTTGACTTGGCCAACACTCCAAGGATGCCTAGGGGGGCGTGTTGGGCTTCTAGGAGCAGCAAGAGGCCAGCCCAAAGGGGCTCGGGTGCATGGGTTTGGGCCTCTGGAAGCTGGGATGGCCTGGTAGCCAGGTAGCAGGAATATTCCCTGGTATCTTGCTTCTTAGGGCTTGGGCTTGGTGCCTGGGCTTGATTTCTTTGGGTAGGATGCAGATGGACCTCTAAAATCATGGATGCCTTGGTATATGAATATATTTTGGCATCTGGAAGGGCATCTGGAGGGCATCTGCAAGGAATCAGGGTTTTCTGAATTTTTCCTCCTGGGTCTTCAAATCTTCAAGCTGGGTTGGACTTGGGCTATACTTCCATGTCTTCAATCTGGTTGGACTTGGTCTTCACTTGTATGATGTGGTCTTGAGTCTTCAATATGGTTGAATAGGACTAAAAAAATAAAATTAGCTCGACATGAGCTGACTAACACTGGACTGAACTAGCTCAACATGAGCTGACTAGTACAGAACTGAAATAACAACTCAAAAGACTCAAATAACAACTAAAATGGACTCAAATGGGCTAAGCCTTATTACAGATGGACTCATAAATTAATGATGAATCCATAGAGGGTTGAAAAGCCTCTGTCTTATTCTGGTGCCTTCGGTGTCCCCACCAATCCTCCCGGTGGACTTGCTTGCAGAGGGGCTGGCTTTTAGAACAAAGGACCTACCGCCTCCCTTCCTGACGCGCCAATCTATTGCCGCCAAGATCGTCGTGGCCCGTAGCTGCTATCAGCGTCGGATCGTCCCTCGTGTCTTCGGGATCGGCCTGCTCTTTGAGACCTGCAAAACAGAGTTAGAGACCTGAGCCAGGGATTACAGTGGGGGTACTCTGATGGTCAAGTCAGTGATGATCTAGGGGAACAGATCCTTCTGGTCGAGCCCTGAGATGGACCCCATGCTAGGAGGAGTGAATAATATGTGGGAAGGGTGCAAGTGAGTTGGAAAAAGTAGTGGCCGAGGTGAACTGGAGCTGGATGGCTGTATCCGGGTGACCCTTCCCACGGATCTCCATAACCTTGAATTCTCAGTCTCCTTGGCGGTTCTCCTGTGAGCCTCTTCCCTCTTACTTGCTTGAGTATTTTTTTGCTTACCTCCCCGTTGGGGCTGTCGATGGCTCTTTTAAGTCCAAGTGGTTGCTAAATGCCTACCTCAGGATCTCCCCTGTGCCAGCAGGCACGTGCGACGGTGTTCATGCCATGGATGGGATGTCTTTCCTGGTTCGTGATAAGGGAATCTACCATGCACCTTGACTTCCTTCCGGTCGCTCTATTCCGGAAAACTTGGCAGGGCCTCGATCGGGGACAGCCCCCCCGGGATTCGAATATCCTTGTTGACTTTCTCTTTCGGGTGGTATAGATGGTTGGTGAGAGCGCGGTGCCTCGATCAGGGATCTTCCTCCTTTTCTGATGTAAGTGGCAGCTGGGGAAGATCATCATGGCCTAGTGGGTGCTTTCTTGCAGTCCTCGGGCGGCTCGTCGGCGTCCAAGGAGGACGGCGTCGCCTTCTTTGGTTGCTGGCGCCTTCGTCGGAGATGGAGGCCAAACTGGAGAGGCAGGCCTCGACTCCGGTCCAGGGGGCCCAACTTCGAGGGGCTTGACCTGGTGGAGGATAGTGCTCGACTCCGAGGGGCTCGACCTCGAGGGGCTCCACCTGGCAGAGGAGGGCTAGGCTCGACTCCGGACCAAGGGGCTCGACTTCGAGGGGGCTCGACTTGGCGAAGGAGGGCAGGGCTCGACTCCAAGGGGCTCAACCTCGAAGGGGCTCCACCTGGCAGAGGAGGGCTGGGCTCAACTCTGGACCAAGGGGCTCGACTTTGAGGGGACTTGACCTGGCGGAGGAGGGCAGGGCTCGACTCCCAGGGGCTCGACCTTGAAGGGGCTCTACCTGGCGGAGGAGGGCTGGGCTCGACTCCGGACCAAGGGGCTCGACCTGGTGGAGGAGGGCAGGGCGCGACTCTAGCCCAGAAAGCTCGACCTTGGAGGGGCTCGACCTGGCGGAGGAGGGCAGGGCTCGACCTCGGAGGGGCTCAATCTGGCAGGGAAGATCACTCGGCTCCGGCCTAAACATCCTGACCTTGCAGGAGCCGACCTGGTGGAGGACGAACTTGGCTTCGACAAGCCACCCCGACATTCTGAAAGAGCTCGGTCCGGCAAAGGAGTCCGAGGAGTGTCCATCATGGTAGCTTTCTCTGACATGGCATCTAACAGGGATTACATATCAGCATTCTGCCACATCACTATGTATCAATTTATTATGAATATGTATTAGATTGCTATTATATATATATAATTTACAGTTTGTATCAGTAAGTCATTAAGTATGTATTATTTGATCATATACTATATATTGGTATAAGCTATCAAGTATATATCATTTAGTCATGTATTGTATATTGGTGAGCACTATATTTTAAAAATTGTATATTAATTTATCTAGAGGTATGCATTAACTTTTTAATAATTAATTTATTTAGTGCGTATCATATAATCATGTAGTATATATCGATAAAAATATATGCTAAAAATGAAAAAGAAAGAGAATGCCATAATTACAAAACTAATAAGTTTGTTACTAGCAAAGGTGTTTGATTTTTAGGCTTATTCTTTAAAATTAAGATTAAGAGAAACATGGCAAACTATAAAGCTTACCACATATGATATTCCATGGTGCCCGCTCCTTATGATTTTGATATGATTTTTGTTTACAAAAATGATATGAGGTAGGCATTATAGTGGATTATATAGGGTCGGACTCTTTTGATGCCATGTTTCCTTTTTCTCCTATCCTAAATAAGAAATCTAAAAGTTAAATATAGAGAAAAGAATTCCTATTAATAGAGTTCATATGTTTCATAACTTAAAAAAAAAAAATTTAAAAAAAAAATTACATTTATCAAGAGAATGACTATTTATATCATCTTTCTTCCTCGTCAAGCATCTTCATTTATCCTCTTTTTCATCATGCTATCTCTCCTATTTGCGAGATCTTTCTTCCGAATCCTTTTCTCTTTCAAATACTATATATCAAAAGAGACCCTTCATGAAGAAAGACGGTTCATATTCTCTTTTTTCTTCATTAAGCCTCTTCATCTATCATCTTTTTCACTGAGCCATCTATTTTATTAGTGATCTTAAAGTTTGGTTTACTAATATACACTTTCTGGCTAAATAATACAAACTTATTTTATTATGAGTTGGTATAACTAAGCAGGCAAAAATATATAAGATTGTCATACATCATTCAATATCCTAATACATATCTCTAGATAAATCGATACATAAATTTTAAAATATGGCACTCACTGGTACATAGTATACATATTAAATAATTTACTAATATATACTATATACTTTTTTTATACATACCTAATAATGACCCAATATATACTTAAAATTAAATTGGTACATAGTTTTTGAATACAGTGTTTACTAATATACAACATATAATTAGTTGATATAAATGATAGGTGTGTATTAAAAAAAATTATAGTATGTATCAAAAATATCTAGTGTGCATCATTTGGCTATGCATTATGTATTGGTGAATATCATGTTCTAAAAATTATGCATCGATTTACTTAGAGATGTGTATCAAGATATTGGCTAAATATTTTGCTAGCTGTATATCAATTAATTATACACTGTTTCCTAGAGAATATCATATTTGAAAAATCATGTATCGATTTACTTTTAAATATATGTTAGATCATTGTTGGATATGTATCAAAAAAATTTACAGTATATATTAGTACATCATTTAATACATATTATTACTTAGCTATATATTATATTATGTATACCATGATTAAAAAATTATATATCAATTTATCTATAGATATATATTAGGTTGTTATTGGATGTATATAAAAAAAATCATAGTATATATCAATAAACTATATAGTGTATATTACTTGATTATATACTGTGTACCAGTGAATACTATGTTCTATAAACTCTATGTTAGATACTAAATTTTATACTTTAAAAGAAATGCGAATTTTTCTAATCTTTAAAAAAACTCTACCTTTTCCATATGAATCAAATTATATATATATATATATATATATATATATATATATATATGTATTGTAATCCCATATGTTTTTACTTGCTTATAGTTATATCAAGTCATAAAAAAATAAGTTTGTATTATTTAGCCATGGTGTGCATATTAGAAAACCAAATTTCAAGATCATGAATAGAAAAATGACTTGATGAGAAAGAGAATAGATAAAAAGGCTTGATAAGAAAGAGGATAAATAGAGAAGCGGACGAGGAAGAAAGAGGATATTGACTATCTTTCCTTATGAAGGTTCTCGCTTGACATGTTAGATTCGGAGGAAAAGAAAAGGACCGTAAAGGAAGACCTCATGGATAGGAGAGATGGCTTAACGAGGAAGAAGATAGATGGAGAAGTTTAATGAGGAAGAAAGAGAATATAGACGGCCTTTCTTAATTAATGAAGGATCTATCTTTTATTTTATTATATATATATATTTTTAAATTTATGAAACTAATAACACTATTAGTAAACAACTTCTCATCCATATTTGATTTCTAGATTTCCTCTTGAAGATGGAAGAAAAAGGAAACGTGACATAAAAAAAAGTCTCGTCCTATACAATCCTCCATGGTCCCTCCCTAGATGATTTTTGTTCAAGGAAAAAAAAAAAAAAAAAAAGGGAGTCCTCGACATCAACAAATCAACATCTTAACCCCATCTTCAACAGCATTTGCACATGAGAAGAAATCATATGAATCCATTAGAATGAAGACCCTCCATCAATATCCGGTTTGCAACATAACCAATACATGCAGTACTTGTGATGCTTTGTCAAATGATACAATCGATGAGGGCTAAAGGTGTTGCGTGTGCTTTGTTTGACATGAGACTGGAAATGGTAAGCGATTACATGGCATAACATCATCTAGGATATAACACCTCATCAAAAATCTCCAAAGCTGTGGGTACCTTTTAGGAAAAGTTGACGTGCCTCCTACCAAACTTCTTTTTTCTCCACCATTCAAGCCATTTATGATAAAGAGATTGGACCCTTAGGCAACAATTAATTCTAAGTGAAATATTTTGGAACCTCACATAAAGATCAACACTTGCCTTCTTTGAGATTTTTTATTTTTACAACAAAAACTATTGATATAATTGATTGAATGGCATCTTATGTAGTTGATCATATATCATGAGATTCTATTATATATCTACATCATTTATTGTTTAATATTTTGTTTGCTAACTTTCACTAATTTATATATATACATTTATCTGGTTTGATCAATCCATTTTATCCCCAAAAAAAAAGAGTATAGGGTGTTTGTTAAAAGTTGTCAAGGGTTTTGATACTAGACTAGTTGTGAAGCATGTGATCGAGTGTATAATGTGGTCACCTTATTTTGACTTCCCCGCGTGGAAAGGGTGGCATGGGAGCTTAAATGCTTTATGTTGTGGGGAGGTTTGGTTAGAGCAGTGGATTGGGACACTTGTTGCTGAGTGCCAAAAGGCAACTTGGGGAGACCGAGAACGATGGTGTTGGAGGCCAATGTGAAATTATGTTGAAGTTGTGATGAGGTGAGAGTGATCCAAGCATGACTACAAAGCCCTTGGAATGAGCCATGATAGCTATCGAGGAGGTCATTTAGTTTTCTAGCGTGTACTTCCACATGGAAGTGATAAGAAGATTCCCTGCCATTGCCCTTTTTTTTTGGGGGGGGTGGGGGTGGGGGGTAAATCTCTGATTCTTTTTCTTATATGGTTGATATAGGATGGCTAGAACCACAAGGTTGTAGTTAGTGCTGTGGCGTCTCATGGTTAATTTTTGTTTAGCAGTGGGACAAATTGCTGATATATTAAACGAGGTATATCTCAATAATATCTAATTATTTATTACGAAATGGATATTTACACACACACACACAAAAAAAAAAAAATGAAAAAGAAGAAGAAGAAGAAGCCTCTTGGCTTGTTATTGGTGGGTTTGGTGGAGGCAAGGTGATTGAGAGTGCTCGGAAACCGGTGCACGTAAGCAAAGCCTCTTCATTGTTTGTTACATGAGACCGGCCGGTGAAGCAAGTATTGCACGTAGAGATTTTACTTTTTTTTTTTTTTCCTTTAATATTTATTTTTAAATATGCTGATTTGGTGATGCTTTAAAGTGTCCTCACGTCCCATACAAGACGATGCTTTAAAGCATCGTCAAAATATCCATTAATGACATCGATCTATTAGCATGATTAATTAATGATGCTAAAAGATTAGTGACACTTATTTGTATCATTGATTAGCAACACTGATGGTAATTAGAGATGTTTATTGGTGTTGTTAATTAATGAGAAGTCATATAAATCTCCATCCATATCTGGTTGCCACGTTGCAACATAAGCAATACATACCGGTCAATCATGCTTGAAATGCATTCGCTTCCATTCTCGTGTGCTTGATTTGTTTTTTTTTTTTTTAGTTGTCACGATTATCATTTTGATAGAAGTCAAATCCATAATATTATAGTATAAAACTATCTCACAAGTCATGTAGATTTGGATTTTCTAATTTTCAAGATCATTCGTTCAAATGCTGAATAATAAAAGAAGCAATCCAGTTAACAACTACAAGATGAAGAGCCGCCCGTGTGCTTAGTTTGATACGAGACCGGGAATGGTAAGCGGGGATCGCCGAGCATGCCGCAAACGATTGCATGTCATAACGTCCATCCAGGATACAACCACATCATCAAACATATCCAAAGCCTTGGATACCTTTTACGAAAAGCATGACTCTTTAGGATGGAAGTATCTTTTTAGCAAAGTTCACTTTTCTCCACCGTTCAAGACAATTCATGATAGAGAGAGTGACCCCCTTGGCATTTATTCCAAGTGTAAGAGAACATTTTGAAACTTCACATAGACCGCTACTTGTCTTCTTTGTTGAATTCTCTACAAAATGCTCGATCTTTCATTTGAAGTGCAAGTTGTTTGTTAAAGTTGGCAATCTTTATTAGTTGTTTAGCATGCGATGGCGTGTAACATATGTGGCCACCTTTTGCTGACTTTCCCGCAGGGATGGGGAAGCTTGACGGCTTGAATGCTTTATGGTGCGGAGAGGTTGGGTTGGAGTGGATGGGAGACTGAGAACAATGGTTTCGGATTTCATGCGAAATGTTGAAGTTGGGGTGAGGTGAGACCGTGAGAGAGTGATCCCAGTATCACTGCAGAGGACTTGGAACATCCCATGAAAGTTATTGGGGAGGTCATTTAGTTTTGTAGCAGTTGATTTGTAGTGCGAACTACCACAAGGAAGTGATAAGAAGATTCTTTGCGATCACGAAGGGATCGTACCAATTTTTTTTAAGAAAGATCAAAAAAAATTTAAAAATAAAAAATATTAATAAATAATTAAAATTAATTTAAATATTTTTTTATAAATATTATTTAAATTATACTTATCTTATTTCATAATATTAAATTTATTAATAATGAAATCTATCATAAAATTTTCAGCTATCTCCTTATCGATATAAGTGACTAAATAATCGATAAAAAAATCGTCTTCCATATTGTTGTATTATCTGATCTTGATAATCTTCATTTTTGAAAATATTTTCTCTATAGTAATAGTTGAAACCAGAAGAGTAATAAGCGTTAAGGACTCGTAGAGGATGTGCGTGCACTGGCCACAGTAGTGATAGCGTCGCGCCGAGTACCGTTGGCGCTGCACAGCAGGATGTGACATCCATCGAGCGACGGTGCCAAAGATGTTTCCAAACCCTCCCTGGGCCAAGGTCCCTCAGGAACGACCCCAATGTGGATGACCTCGACCAAAGGGCCCAAGACCCCAGGGGAGGCCCGGTCGAGCGCCTACTTTCTTACCGCTCGGGGATGACCCCACGAAGACGGTACATATCGGAGCCCAGCTATACGAGGAGGAGAGGGCCCAACTGCTGGGATTCCTGCGGGCGAATGCAGATGTGTTCGCCTGGACGGTGGCGGATATGCCAGGTATCCCTCATGACGTCATTACTCACAAATTGAGTGTTGACCCGAAACACAAACCAGTTCGGCAGAAGAAGAGGAGTTTCGTCCCGGAGAGACAGGCGGCTATCAAGGAGGAAGTTGATAAACTCCTGGCTGCAGGTTTCGTTCGAGAGGTCCAGTACCCGAGCTGGCTGGTGAATGTAGTGATGGTCAGGAAGAATAATGGTAAATGGAGGATTTGTGTCGACTACACCGACTCAACAAAGCTTGCCCGAAGGACAACTTCCCTCTCTCGAAGATCGACCAGCTGGTGGATGCCACCTCTGGCCACCGGCTGCTCTCCTTCATGGATGCGTTCTCCGGGTACAATCAAATCCGCATGCATCCAGAAGACAAGGAGCACACCGCCTTCGTCACCGACCAAGGAACATACTGCTACAGGATAATGCCTTTTGGTCTGAAGAACGCAGGAGCCACCTATCAGCGCCTGGTCAGTAAGGTCTTCAAGGACCAAATAGGCTGCAACATGCAAGTGTATGTGGATGACATGCTCGTTATGAGCAGGCTAGGCTCGAGCCATATAGCTGACCTCGCCGAGTCCTTCCACAACCTGCGACAACATCAGATGAAGCTGAACCTGGCGAAGTATGCCTTCGGGGTGGCGACAGGAAAATTCCTCGGCTTCATGGTCACCCAGAGGGGCATCAAAGCAAACCCGGAGAAGGTGCAGGCCATCATCGACATGAACACCCGACCTCCAAGAAGCAGGTCCAGCGTCCGACGGGACGTGTCGCCACCCTCAGGAGATTCATCTCGAGGTCGGCTGAACGTTGCCTGCCATTTTTCAAGGTGCTGCGCAAGATGCACGACTTCACTTTGATCGAGGAGTGCAAGACAGCCTTCGAGAAGCTGAAGAACTTCCTCGCCTCCCCCCGTTGCTCTCCAGGCCGGAGGAGGGAGAAGAGCTTTTACTGTACCTGGCGGTTACACCAGGAGCTGTCACCTCGATCCTCGTCCGCACAGACGAGGACAAATCTCAAAAGCTGGTGTACTACACCAGCAAAATCCTCCGCGACGTGGAGATCAGGTATACTCGCTCCGAGAAACTCATTTTTGCACTAATAATGTTTGCTAAGCGCCTCAGACCCTACTTCCAAGCACACCCAATAGTGGTCGTGATGGACCAGTCGTTGATGACCATCCTCACCCGACCCGAGACATCTGGGAGGTTGGCTAAGTGGTCCCTGCTGCTCAGCGAATTCATATAGCATACCGACCGAGGTCTTCACAAAAGGCCCAGGTCCTAGCCGACTTCGTGGTCGAGTGCATCGGGTTCGCCAAGGAGCCAGAGCAAACAGCAACGGAGCCTGGGCCAGGAGAAGAGCCATGGATCCTCCACGTAGATGGAGCATCCAATTCTGGCGAGAGCGGAGCAGGCCTCATCCTAACCAACAGCGATGGGGTTGTGGCGGAATGCGCCCTCCGCTTCAAGTTCGCTGTGACTAATAACCAGGCGGAGTACGAGGCACTCCTCGCGGCCTGAGAGTTTCCCGCGAGCTGGGTGTGCAGGACTTGAAAGTCTTCACCGACTCCCAACTGGTCGCTGGACAAGTCTTTGGAGAATATGAAGCGAGGGACGCCTAGATGATGAAGTACCTGGAGCAAGTCCGCGCAAGCACGGCGGGCCTCCGACGCTTCAGCATTTTCCACATCTCCAGGGGAGAATGCACGCGTGGATGCGCTGTCCAGGCTCGCGACCTTGCCGAACTCGTTGCTGGGATGCGCCTACATCGAGTACCTCGAAAGTCCCAGCTACGAGAGCTCAGCAGAGGTGCATCAAGTCACCCCCGAGTCGAGCTGGATAGACAAATACGTCCGGTATATCACTGACGGCACCTTGCCCGAAGATCACGCAGAAGTTGCCCTCGTCAAGAAGAAAGCCTCCCGATTCATTCTGATGGAGGGCCAGCTCTACCACCGATCTTGCTCCTACCCACTCCTGAGATGCCTCAGGCCCTCTGAGGCAACCATTGTGCTCCAAGAAATACATGAAGGCCTCTGCGGGAACCACGTGGGAGGGAGAACGCTGGCTTACAAAGCTCTCCGCCAGGGATACTTTTGGGAGACTATGAGGGAGGACGCCGCCAACTTTGTTAAAAGGTGCAACAAATGCCATCACCATGCCAACATACAGCGTCAACCGGCGGTGCCGATCTCCCAGCTCTCAGCCCCTTGGCCCTTTGCCTAGTGGGGAATGGACATCTTGGGACCGTTTCTCCTAGCACCAGGGCAGCGAAAGTTCCTGCTGGTGGCAATCGACTACTTCACCAAGTGGGTCGAAGCAGAGCCGCTAGCTCAGATCGTGGAAGCCAATGTCTGCCAGTTCTTCTGGAAGTCAATCATTTGCCGCTTCGGGCTCTCCCATTGTATCATCACCGACAACGGGCGACAGTTCAACAATCGCGAGTTCGAAGGATTCTGTGCTAAGCACGGCATCCAACACCGGTTCACCTCAGTGGCTCACCCTCAAACAAATGGAGAAGCCGAGGTGACTAACCAGACCATCCTTCAAGGACTCAGGACCGGCTGGACCAAGCTAAGGGCAGGTGGGCAGAAGAACTCCCGAGCGTCCTGTGGGCCTACCACACAACACCCAGGATGGCGACAAACGAGATGCCCTTCAGCATTATTTTCGATGCCGAAGCCATCGTCCCGGTCGAGCTCGGCATGCCCACATTGCGGGTGCAGCAGTATGATGAAGCACGAAACTCGATGCACCTCCTGCTTAACCTGGACCTTCTTGAAGAGGCAAGGGACAAAGCCGCCTACGAATGGCGGCCTACCGGCAACGAGTAGCCCGGTACTACAACGCCCGCGTCAGGCCAAAAGCTTTTAAGCTCGGAGGCTTGGTGCTACGGCGGGCAGAGGCGTCTCAGCCCAGAGAGTGCGGTAAGCTTTCACCGAATTGGGAAGGCCCTTACAAAGTAGCCGAAGCCCTCTCACAAGGGGCTTATTACCTTGAAGATGTCGGCGGCGTCAGGTTTCCTAGAACGTGGAATGCCTGCAACTTACGGAAATACTATCAATGATGTAAGGTTTCTCGATAATAATAATGACAATGGTTTTTTCCTTGCGCAAGTGTTTATCTGTCTTGCAGGAGAATTCCACCAACGTCCCCGAGCCTAGCTCCAAGATGTCGAAGGATCACCGAGCCAAGCCACTCTCAACTAGTAACATCCCTGAGCCCAGCTCCAGGATGCCAACCCAAGACCGGAGCTCAGATCTCCGGCCAAGGGATCACCGAGCCACGTCGCTCTCAACCAGCAACATCCTCGAGCCCAGCTCCAGGACGCCAATCCAAGATCGGAGCTCAGATCTCCGGCCAAGGGTCTTTGAGCCATGCAGCTCTCAACCAGCAACGTCCCCGAGTCCAGCTCCAGGATGCCAACCCAAGACCAGAGCTCAGATCTCCGGCCAAGAGATCACAGAGCCACGCCGCTCTCAACCAGCAATGTCCTCGAGCCCAGCTTCAGGACCCCAACCTAAGACCGGAGCTCAGATCTCCGACCAAGGGATCACCGAGCCACGCCGCTCTCAACCAGCAACGTCCCCGAGCCCAGCTCCAGGACACCAACCCAAGACCGAAGCTCAGATCTCCGACCAAGGGGTTACCGAGCCAAGCCGCTCTCAACCTCCAACGTCTTCGAGACGTCAAGAGATCATAGGGCCAAGTAGCTCCCATCAACGTCTCGAGCCTAGCTCCAAGGCGTCAAAGACTTGAGCCAAGCACTCAGGCAACCCCTGTACTCGAGCCCAGCTCCACGTCCAGGAAGGCCTCGAGCCTAGCTCCAAGGTAATCAAGTCCTGTAACCCTCTTCTCTGATCTCCCCACTCGAAAAGAAGACGAGAGGGGAACACGGCAAGAACCCTCTTCTCTGATCTCCCCACTCAAAAAAAAAAGAAAAAAGGAGAGGGGAAGGAAAGAAAGAGAACGAGAGGGGAACAAGCCACCACTTCTCAGTCATTAACGTCCCCGAGCCCAGCTCCAGGATGCCAGCCCAAGACCGGAGCTCAAATCTCCGGCCAAGGGACCTTCGAGCCATGTAGCTCTCTGTCATCAACGTCCCCGAGCCCAGCTCCAGGATGCCAGCCCAAGACCGGAGCTCATATCTCCAGCCAAGGGACCTTCGAGCCATGCAGCTCTCAGTCATCAACGTCCCCAAGCCCAGCTCCAGGATGCTAGCCCAAGACCGGAGCTCAGATCTCTGGCCAAGGGACCTTCGAGCCATGCAGCTCTCTGTCATCAACATCCCCGAGCCCAGCTCAAGGATGCCAGCCCAAGACCGGAGCTTAGATCTTCGGCCAAGGGACCTTCGAGCCATGCAGCTCTCAATCATCAATGTCCCCGAGCCCAGCTCCAGGATGCCAGCCCAAGACCGTAGCTCAGATCTTCGGCCAAGGGACCTTCGAGCCATGCAGTCTCAGTCATCAACATCCCCGAGCCCAGCTCAAGGATGCCAGCCCAAGACCGGAGCTTAGATCTCCGGCCAAGGGACCTTCGAGCCATGCAGCTCTCAATCATCAATGTCCTCGAGCTCAGCTCCAGGACGCCAGCCCAAGACCGGAGCTCAGATCTCCGATCAAGAGACCTTCGAGCCACACAGCACTCGGTCAACAACACTTTCAAGCCCAGCAGCTCTCAAGTGCCATCAACTTGCGCCCGACTTGCTGGCGTTGGAGTCTAATAATAACTCAACTCCATGCAAGGCGAGGCCCTCCTCTCTGATCTTCCCACTCATCGAAAGGAAAGAAAAGGAAGAAGGGGAGTGAAAGAGAGAGAGAAAGAATGGAAGAGCCAGACAAAGAAAATGGTTGCGAGAAAGCTTAAGCTTATTGATTAAGTGTCAGTTACAAGCATCCTGCCGGCCCCCGACATGCCGGGTGGCCCTGTCAAGTACGGAAAAGAAAAAACAAAGTACAAAGGGAGTAAAAATAACTACTGCCCGCTGGACCGCCGGGCTGGGAGTCTCCATCAGCAGGGATTTTCGGCTGCGCGGCTCCAGGTTCAGATGGCATGGCCTCGACCTCGGCTGGCGCAGAAGACTCGGGAGCAACGACCTCCTCAGCACCCGCCTCCTGGTCTGAAGTGCTGTGATAGTTGAGGCGGCTACGGCCCTCGGCCAAGACGAACCCCTCAACCAGGCAGCACAGGTACATGAAGCCCTTAAAGAAGGAGTCCGACACCGTCTGTTGGATCTCGGCGAGGAACTACTCAGAGGCCCTGTACCTTGCAACTGCCTCCTCGGCTTCCTTCCTCGCTGCGGCCACCTCATACCTGGCATCCACAACTGACCTGGCCGCCTCCTCGATTGCCCTCTAGGCCGTGGCTGACTTCTCCTTCTCCATCGCCAGCCGGGCCTGGAGGGAGACTGGGCGATCCCCTTTTGTCGGGCTGCCTCGGCGTTGAACATGCCCAACCGTCGCTTGGCATCGGCAAGCTCCTCAGCCTTCTTCCTCGACTGCCCCTGCTCGTGGTCGAGGCACTCCTGGAGCTCCTTCACTTGTCCCTCAAAGTCTGCGAGCTGCCTCTCGAGGTCCTTGACCCGTCGGTCAAGCACCCCTTTGGAGTCGGCCCTCCCCTTCAGGTCAGCCTTCAGCGATGCGATCTCGGCTACTTGGTGCTGCTCAGCTCGCTCCTAGTTTCGGCAGCAGCTCCTGATGAAAAGAGCCTCGACACCCATCTATGGGAAGTTCAAAAAAAAAAAGAGAGAAAAAAAAAGAGGGGGAGGAGAGGAAAAAAGTGAAGTTGCTTACCGTGTAGAGATGGGGAAAGATACTATCGATCACAGCTCCAACCGGCAGCCCATCCATCTCCTCCCGATTGCATGGCTGGATGGAGAAATCCATCATGCGAGCAGCTAGGGCGCGGTTGTCAGCCAAGGAGCTCTCTGGCCCCAGCTTGAACGGGAGGCGGCGCCTAGCCTCGTCCCTCCCGCTCTCTCAGGGAGCAAGTGCGCCCATCCCTCCGGTGGTAGGACCCCCAGGAACCGGTCGGGGACCTGGTGTCGTTGTGGTTGGAGCCCCCGTCGTGGGAGGAGCTCCAGTACGGGCCTCTCCCCCCTCAGCCTCAACCATTCTCAGACCCGGAGAGCGGGCGGCGCGACAGCGATAGCAGCATCAACCCGGACGGTCGCCTCGGGCTCCAGAACGGGGAGTTCAGCCTGTGACCTCGTCCGCCCCTTGGCCTCCTTCCTCCTCGGGGTGGCTGGCGCGGTGGAGGCAGACACCGGCACACCCTCAACCCGAGCCCGCCTCTGGGGAGGCTCAGCGGCCATCCCGGTGTGCGGCCTCTTCCGGGAGATTGGAAACGGGTCGCCCTTCGAGAAGTTCATCCCTGTGCATAGGAGCCAAATGGGTTAGCCTAAAGTAAAGAAAAGGAAAAACACATATGGAGGAAAGAATTGGACTCACCCGACCCCGTCGATGGGTCGACCCTGGCGTCAGAAAGGTTCTGCTCTGACAGCAGGACCTAGATAGGGGATCTGGGCGGTGCAAAGCTGTTCGTAGTCATCCCGATTAGCTGTATCAACTGCGGAGATCCGGTTAGGGGACCGATCCGGCTCGCTCTAGGCCCAGTCGACCCCCTCGACATCCGCGAAGAAAAATTTGCTCTTCCACCCTTTGATGGAAGAGGGGAGCTCGAATCTTATGCCCTTCGGGCGAGAGGACAAGGACCACCACCCATCCTCAGTCGGGTGGCGTTTCAGGATGAAAAATGCCCTGAACAAGGAGAACCGGGTGACGAACCTATGGACATGACAGAATACAATGAAGGAGAAGATGACCCTGATGGCGTTCGGCACCAACTGTGCGGGAACTAAACGGTAGTTGCTCATAACAGATAGGAAGAAGGGGTGAAAGGAAATCGGAGACCCCCGCAAAAGGTCTCCTCATAAAAGACGAGACGGGCCGGGCCACTGGAAGTGACCCGCTTCCCCGGGGCGGGGGATCATGAGCCGAATAGAAGATGGATGCCATAGGCATCCCGGATGGCCCCCAGCTCCACGGTGGAAATCGTCGAAGCGACCCCGCCCGAACCTGTTGACTGGACAGACTCAGGAGCTAGTTCAAGTAGGAAAGGAAGACAGTAGGACGAGGAGAAGCCGCCCCCGGCTCCCTAATAGACTCGGGGGGGCAGGAAGGGCCAGTCTCCTGCTAATCCTAAACTGTGTCCCCTCCGACTCCTTGTCGAAGGAGGAAAGCACTATCCCTTGGATGGAAGGATCGGGACAAGACATCCTGCAAGGATGACCTGAGAAGGAGGACTAGACCTAAGAAGAAGGAGCTCACCCCAAAGGAAAGGAGGAAGAAGAACAGGGCCAATCTGGTTCCCTAGAGAAGAGAAGAACGAAAGCGGATCATGGAGAAGGAAGGGTCCGGGTATTGCAACAAGCACGAAGGATTTGAAAGGATGGGAATTTTGAGTAAAATTTTTCTTTTCACTTCGGAAGGGCCCATCAAATCCGTGCTATCATGACCCCCTCGCCAATGGATCCGCGCCACGTGCTACCCATCGATGAAAAGGGCATCCCAGCCGCTCAGAATTCTGCGTCCCACATTAACTACTCCTCAGACGTGGCCACGTAGCACCCCCGCACTGGCCGGTAGGGCCATCCCTCGAGGCACCAGGCAACCATGGCCATCATCGCGCCGAATTTCCGCCTTTCCATGTCAGTACCACCATTACTCCCTTTGGCCTGAGCACTGTGCACCAACGAGCCTCGGGAGTGGGGGGCAAATGATGTGGCGAGACCGCTGACGTGGGAAGCTAACGGCACCATGTCAAAGGAGACCGCCGTGTTGGACGCCAAGGCAACGCCTCAGCCCGGACCGTCCTGCCGAGCTGAGCTGAGCTCCCTCAAGGCAACGAGCCGAGCTCTGTCCTCCACCAGGTCAGCCCGTGAGTTCGGGATGCCTAGGCTGAAGCCATCCTCTGCCCTCCAGAGCGAGACCCTCGGAGGTTAGAGCCCTGTGGTCGAGGTCGAGCTCAGTGCTCACCCGCCAACGTGGAGTCTCTCCAAGCATGCACCCTCTGGACGGGTCCGTCTTTGCCCTCCAAACGAGACCCTCGAGGTTAGAGCCCCGTGGTCGAGGTCGAGCTCAGCGCTCACCCACCAACGTGGAGCCTCTCCAGCGTGCGCCCTCTAGACCAGGTCCATCCTCTACCCTCCAGAGCGAGACCCTCAGAGGTTAGAGCCCTGTGGTCGAGGTTGAGCTCAGCGCTCACCCGCCAACATGGAGCCTCTATGAGCACATACCCTCTAGACCGGGTCTGTCCTCTGCCCTCCAGAGCGAGACCCTCGGAGGTTAGAGCCCTGTGATCGAGGTCGAGCTCAGTGCTCACCCGCTAACGTGGAGCCTCTCCGAGTGCACGCCCTCTGGACCAGGTATGCACTCTTCCCTCCTCCATCAAGGTGACCACACGAGCTTGGAGCATCCAGATCGGAGCAAGCCCTACCATTCCGAAACACTGGCGAGCCATCCAAGGACTACGGAACGGCGCCCCCATGCTGCCATAACTACATGTCCGACCGTACTTCTAGGAAGATGGGCCAGCCAGAAAGCACGAACCCCTAGGGCGGCGACCCCTGGATCGAGGCTCTGCCAAGCTTCCCGGAATGGGGCGACCGGAGGGGATGTTAGAACGAATGGAAGCTTGTCCTACCACCTGTCAGCAAAGATGTCTAGTCCACGGTACGAAATCCTATCGCACGCGCTTGCCATCCCAGCGAAGATCCCGAGGCAAGCGCCTAACGACCAATTTTCAACTTCAAAGAACAGTCGACACCCCCAAAAGTGGAAAGGTAACAACAGCAATCGACTACCAATACAAGTGCAAGCTCGACCAAGAGGGCGAAAGCGCCACCACCACTACCATAGTTGAAGGAAAACGAGGGATATAAGGAGAGACGGAGGAACAGGAAACCCCTTTGTCCCCGTATCATTCTCCCCTGCAACGTTTTCGTCTTCACACACATCTTTTACTCCTCCTAGTGCAGAGTCCATCAAAAGGGTCCCGACCAGGAGGATTTGTTCCTGGATCGTCACTGACTTGACCATCGGAGTGCCCCCGCTGGAAACCCGGCCCGGGTCACTAACCCCTGTTTCGCAGGTCCAGGAGCAGAGGACCGCCAGGCAGCGAAGGGAGCGCACTTCGGCACCGGCAGTAGCTACGGGCCACGACGATCTTGGCAGCAACACCTGCGATTGAGTACGAGTACCTTCTTGGTTGAGTAACTTTGATCGAGTACCTGTAACCGAGTATGAGTATTTATGACCGAGTACAAGTAATCTTGGTCAGGTAAAATAGCTTTAGCCAAGCACACCAACGTTGAAATAGGAGATAGAGATGAACAAGTTGTAGCTATCCCCATGAAGATCATTGTAGACAAGATTATGGAAGGTAAAGTCCCAACAAAACTTGCAATCCAAATATAATCCCAACAAAACCTGCATACCCTACGTACCAATAAAAAAAGATGCAGGAAACAAGATTTCGACACATATAAGAAATTCGTTACATATGTTATAGAAGGCCATCTCTTTAATAGTATTCAGTTATTTCACATAATTTTATAAATTAATAAAAGATGGCTCCTGAAAGGTATGTTTTTATATTTCTTTTTTTTCTACCATAATTTTTTGTTTTAGTTGTTATTGTCCAATTTTTTTTATTGACTTGAATATCGAAAATTCTATCAATAATCACTATTCAAAAAAATTATTCTTGTAAATTTTCATTATGGAGCATTGAGAAGCAACTCTTTGTAACTCAGTAGAAGATAATTTGTTAGCAATAATGCATAATCCAAAAATTGATATAACTGCCTCTAAAGATTTGAGGGAGGGCCGCTAACGGTTTTGTTGGGAGTTCAGGGAAGAGAAGAATAGAAAATATTAGTAAGAAAAAAAAATTAAAAAATAAAATAAAATAATTTGTTTCCTTACAGGGAGCGAAGAAGGGAGGAGAAAGAAAATATTATGCAAGAATCGGAAAAGGAAGAGGGAGTCCTAGCTTTATAAAAAAAAATAATCAGAAAAGAAAGAGGGAGTCCTAGCTTTATAAAAAAAAAGTAGCCATACCTCACCTCCGACGAGATCTCAAGGCCGGATACATAGAAAAGCCTTCAGAAAAGACCCGAAATCGAAAGGTGTATGGTAAAATTCCTTACCTTCAAAAAGACCCGAAATCGAAAGGTGTATGGTAAAATTCCTTACCTTTCAACATTTTGTGTTTTCCTGTTATTTCCCCAAATTCTTTTTTCTTTGTTTTTTTTACATCCTTGGGAGTTTGAATGGGGTGGGAGGCTTTAAGCGGTCAAATAGGAAAGCATATACTTTGTTGCCCTAGTTTTTCTATGGTTTCTTCCTTCTTCAGGAGTTTGGGAGCCTTGGAGCGTCCGAATACGAACGCTTTTTTCAGGTTTTTTCGATGTTTCCTCCATCCTCAGGAGTCTTAATCGGGTGGATCCATGGAGGCTTCGAGCAGTGGAATGGGGAAGCTTAGACGTTGGGTAGGGTTTTGTGGTAGATGTAAATTTTAAGGGATAATATAAAAAATATTAAAAAGTTAATAAATTTTCAATACCTTTCTTTCCAAATTTGATTTTAAAAGAATTACATATTCCAAAAATTTTGTAGTCCTTATTTATCTCTTTATTATTATTATTATTATTATTAAAAAACTTTCCATCAAAGAAGGGTTTTTTTTGGCTGGTAGTGGTTGGCTGTGATTTGATTTCTGTGCTCGTTTTTCATTCTCCTTGGTCTTTCTTCGAGCACTTAGTGTGCTAATGGTTGAGGCTGCTGAATCAAAAAGGGGAGCTGGTCAGGGGTCCTCTGACTCTGCTGACGATGAGCATTCGTGGGCTCGTATGGTCCAGGGAACACCTCGTGGAGCTACATGGACTTCGCATCGAATATTTGAAGAGGAAATCGAGCAGCTACAAAGGTACTTCTTTAAAGTACTTGAACTCCCCCATTCGATGATGGATGAGTCCCATCATCAATGGGAAAACATGATAGTTTTTGTGAAGAGTTTGGACTGCTGAGTCCCAGCAGAGTAGGTTGCTAGGGAGGTGAAGTTGAAGATGAAGCTTGTATTGGAAAATGTGTCCCAAAGTCAATTGTCCACTGTAGACAGTTGTACATTTGATGTAATTATATATGAATTATATTATTGAATAAAATATTTATTCTGGCAGTTCATCACTATTTCATCTTTCTGTAATGAGTTCTTGAGTGATGAAGTCCTTAGGACTATTTGTATGTGATATAGAGAGGATATATCACATAGTCCTAAAATTGTTCGCGACCAAATAATACACTTATTTCAGGACGATAGTATATCAAGTATAGGTCATTGTGTGTCATAGTCATTGGTTGTCCTCTTAACCAAGGAGTGTGGAGACACTGGTATGGCATGCAGATGTTGTTTGACATTTCATCAAATGTGACCTGCCTGTACTCTTTCTGCCTAGAGTTTTTGATATGGATGTAGTTATCCCTCAAACATGAGATCGTCATGGTAGCTTGCGAGCAAGTCACTGTACTTTGGTGCTGGCTATTTGGATTTCTAATCTAGGGATGGAAGGTTTCTGGGTGCAGTTAAGTACTCGTGTAGCAGTGGTCGGATCAAGATGTGATTGATCCCTCCAAAGTGTTTGGAGCAGATATCTCACTGTGTTTCAATTAGCAAAACCTTGACCAGGGTAGTCTCTATAAAATGTTACAGGACTTGCAAGGTTGAGGCATATTATTGATGGACTTTATGGGTTGGGCAGTTTAACCCTAAGTCTTCCTGAGCATTGAGGTCAAAGGGATTAATTACAGGATTTCCGTATCTCCTGGTTCTTGATTGTTGCTCTGCAACTTCGACCTATCCGGATGTCGGGTGTCATTGCTAGATGGCGATTTTGACTGGTACTGGAAATGTTCCAATGCTACCAGCTTAGTGTTCGAACCTATGGGGTCACACACCATAGGGTTTCTACTTGATCTAGTGATTGAGAATGATTGGGAATCGTTCGTGGACTCACAAAGGAAAAGTATTTTTCCTTATCCTAGTGTCGACACTTGATATTCTTGAAAGTGTCGATACTTGTGTAGGTGTCGACACTTGTTGATTTCACAAGTGTATACACTTGATGTCATAAAAGTTGTGACATAAAGTTTTTCACTAAAAGTTGGTGATGCATGGAGGTGAATTAAGTAATATGATTACTTGATAGCCCAATTTGATTGAGCTATAAAAATTTGGAACGAATCAAATGGGATTTGGTTCAAAATCGATTTGGGTCCAATTTGGTTGAACCCAATGTATGCACACTTGACCCAATTGATTTCAGTTATGAACTGAAATTAATTGAGACATTAATCTGAATTTAAATAGGTTTAAATTCAGTTTTGGGGAGTTATGTAACCTCCCATGACCATAACTTTCCATAACCACCCATAACCACCCATCTCCTCACTCTCCCTCTCCCTCTCCACCTATATAATGGGCTGAAATGGGAGGACGAAAATAACTGATAATTCAGCAAACAAATGCTGGAAAAATCAAAAGGGAGGAAAGGGAAGAAACTAAGAAAGGTTCTAGATTTTGTACGGGTGTGAGGACTTTGGAAAAAGAGTGTGCATGTTTGTACCTAGTGATCTAGGTCTTGGGATTGAGCGTTTGGGAAGGGTTTCAACATCTCATCCTCCACCTCTTGAGTTTCTTCATTTATTTGGAGAGTCCGGCATCAAAAGAAGAAAAGGAGTCCCGATCAAATCGATCCACAACAAGCTAGCACTTGGAGTGGAAGTGGATCTTGAAAGAGCCCCGGTATGAACCACCTGTAGAGGCTGGACACGTGTGCGGCTAAGCAGAGTTCTTCTACCTCCTCCTGGATCTTCCACAGCGGAGAGCATCTCCACTACATACGAGGTATGGTTTTACATATAGAGATATGTTGCTTTGAAATGTTCATAGCATGAGTTCATGATTTCATAGTTTATATTACTCATTCATGCAAGATCTTGGTCTAACTAGCATAGAAAAGTTCTAAAAGCATGCTTAGATTAAATGTTAATCTTCTTTACTATGCTTCCACTGTATATTACTTTGAAAAAGTTTTAAAATAGAAAGCATGCTCGCTACAGTTTTTCTTTCAGCTTGTCGACAAGCCGGAAGTCTTCTAATAGCCGATGACCCTCTAATCCTCCGGTTCAAGAATGAGACTGACTATTCTTCGGTGAGGAAGGGGGGCCCTGGTTTGTCACCGGTCAGCTCTTAGCCATGGAGCTATGGGAACCAGATTTTGTGCCTAGTTGCCACCCAATCTTGAAGACCGTTATCTGGTTGAGGCTATCGAGGCTACCGATGGAGTTCTGGTTGTTAACAACGATCATGGCGATAGCTTCAGAGGTGGGTTGGTCACTGACCATCGATGACTTCATCGACCTTTTGAAGAAAATTGGTTATGCATGGGTAAAGGTGGAGATTGATGCAGGTAAGCCCCTAATGCCCAGTATCTTGATTTAGAGGAAGAAGGGCCTATTTTGGTAACATTTTGTTAACAAAAACCTCTCGACCGTCTGCTACTGGTACGCGAGGATTGGGCATCTGGATGAATCTTGTTAGTTCCTTGAAGACTCTCCTTTGACGGGGAACAGAGTCTCTCCGATCTATGCTGAGAATTTAGTGGCTGATGGGGCTTAGGCAGAGTCGGATGGACCAACCCCACTGGTGGAGGAAGGAAGGACTGTCTAGGGGAAGGCCACCCTAAGCTGGGCCCGTGGCTGGTCACATCCCGGATTAGGCAACCTTAAACACCCAAAGCCCGATGAAAGGCCGAAAAGACCAAGAGAAGGACAAGAGGCCGTGCCCTGAATCCTTAGATCCCTACTCCTCACCTCTTGTCAGCTCCCCGAGGAACACTTCCTCTCCACCGAACTCCCCTCCAGACTCGGACGGGTGGAAGAAGTGTTGGGAAATGTGTCCAAAGCCAATTTCTACTGTAGACAGTTGTACATTTGATGTAATTGTATATAATTATATTATTGAATAAAATATTTATTCTGGCAGTTCATCACTATTTCATCTTTCTGAAATGAGTTCTTGAGTGATGAAGTCCTTAGGACTATTTGTATGTGATATAGAGAGGATATATCATATAGTTCTAAAATTGTTCGCGACCAAATGATATACTTATTTCAGGATGATAGTATATCAAGTATAGGTCATTGTGTGCCATAGTCGTTGGTTGTCCTCTTAACCAAGGAGTGTGGAGATACTGGTATGGCATGCAGATGTTGTGTTTAACATTTCATCGAACGTGACCCGTCTGTATTTTTCTGCCTAGAGTTTTTGATATGGACGTAGTTATCCCTCAGACATGAGATCGTCATGGTAGCTTGCGAGCAACTCACTGTACTTTGGTGCTGGACTATCTGGATTTCTAATCCAGGGATGGAAGGTTTCTGGGTACAGTTAAGTACTCGTGTAGCAGTGATTGGATCAAGATGGGATTGACCCCTCCAAAGTGTTTGGAGCATATATCTTACTGTGTTTCAATTTAACAAAACCTTGGCCAGGGTAGTCTCTGTAAAGTGTTACAGGACTTGTGAGATTGAGACACATTGTTGATGGACTTTATGGGTTGTGCAGTTTAACCCTAAGTCTTCCTGAGCATTGAGGTCAAAGGGATTAATTACTAGGTTTCCATATCTCCTGGTTCTTGATTGTTGCTCTGCAACTTCGACCTATCCGGACATCGAGTGTCATTGCTAGATGGCAACTTTGACTGGTATTGGAAATGTTCCAGTGCTACCGGCTTAGTGTTCGAACCTATGGGGTCACACACCATAGGGGTCTCTACTTGATCTAGTGATCGAAAATGATTGAGAATCATTCATGGACTCACAAAGGAAAAATTTTTCTTTACCCAAGTGTCGACACTTGATATTCTTGAAAATGTCGACACTTGTGTAAGTGTCGACACTTGTTGATTTCGCAAGTGTAGACACTTGATGTCACAAAAAGGTTGTGACATAAAATTTTCACTAATAGTTGGTGATGCATGGAGGTGAATTAAGTAATGTGATTACTTGATAGCCCAATTTGATTGAGCTATAAAAATCTGGAACGAATCAAATAGGATTTGGTTCAAAATAGGTTTGGGTCCAATCAGGTCGAACCCAATGTATGCACACTTGACCCAATTGATTTCAGTTATGAACTGAAATCAATTAACACATTAATCTGAATTTAAATAAGTTTAAATTCAGTTTTGGGGAGTTATGTAACTTTCCATGACCATAACTCCCCATAACTACCCATTACCACACCATTATCACCCATAACTTCCCACTCTCCCTCTCCCTCTCCATCTACTTAATGGCTGAAATGGGAGGACGAAAATAAGAGAAAAATTCAGCAAATAAATGCTGAAAAAATCAAAGGGAAGAAAGGGAAGAAACTAGAAAAGGTTCTAGTTTTATGGGTGTGAGGTTTTTGAAAATAGTGTGCATACTTGTACCTAGTGATCTAGGTCTTAGGATTGAGTTTTTGGGAAGGGTTCCAACAACTCATTCTCCACCTCTTGAGTTTCTTCATTCATTCGGAAAGTCCGCCATCGAATGAAAAAAAGTTCCGATCAAATCGTTCCACAACAAGCTAGCACTTAGAGTGGAAGTAGATTTTGAAAGAGCCCTGGTGTGAACCACCTGTAGAGAGAGGCCGGACACATGTACGACTAAGCAGAGTTCTTCTCCTCCTCCTGGATCTTTCGCATCGGAGAGCGTCTCCACTTCATACGAGATATGGTTTTACATATATAGATATGTAGCTTTGAAATGTTCATAGCATGAATTCATGATTTCATAGTTTATATTAATCATTCATGCAAGATCTTGGGCTAAGTAGCATAGAATAATTCTAAAAGCATGCTTAGATTAAATGTTAATCCATTTATCATGCTTCCGCTGCATGTTATTTTGAAAAGTTTTAAAATGGAAAGTATGCTCGCTACTATTTTTCCTTTCAATTGGTATCAGAGCACCCAGGTTGCTCTAGCACGAATGTTTAGTATAAACATTATGAAATCAGTTTAATATCTTGCAAGTACTCGGATTGAGTGCCTCACCAGGCCGTCCGGTCATAGGAGAGAAGTAGGGCTGCAAGACCCTCACTTCCCATTCAAAGGGATCTCCTATGGCGTGTCAGGATGCCATTGTGAAGGACTCATGAAGAAGAAAAAGAAAAGAAAAAGTAAAGATTAAAATGTTTTGATCTTTATTATATCTAAATTTGAAGTCATAAAATGTTTTAGAAATGTTCTAAGGTTAGTTTATGATTGTTATGTTAAATAGTTTAACATAAAATTCAAGTTTAGAAAAGACAAAATTTGGATTTCTGCATATCTGTGCTCGGGTTGGATCAAGTGTCGACACTTAGCTTACCAAGTGTCGACACTTGGGTGTCTATGTGTCGACACTTGAGCTTCTAGGTATCGACTCATGAACAAAAACACAGAAAATTGGTTTACTGTGTGTCGACCTGTCTCAAAGTAGGGTCGACACTTGTTACTGAAGTGTCGACACTTCACAGTGAACAGAAATTTAAAAATTGGATTTTCTTGTAAAAAAAAATATTTTATAAAGTTTTCTGAAAATGTTTAAATCTGTTGTATGATTAACTTAATTATGAATTAAGTAAATCTAAGTGACTAAATGATCTAAGGATATGATTTTAAGATCTAAGTCATATTCATAACTTTGGTTTAAATGGGTTAGCTTGAATTAGGTCCTAATTGGGTTAGACCTAAGTTTAGATGAATTGGACTAAATAGAGAATTAACTTAATCAAATGTTGAGTTAAGGTTCTTCTCTAGTTTCTATCTAATAGTTAGATTGATTGGTCCATACATCTAAATGGACTTAATCTTGGCTTCGTGGTAGGACCCGATTCCTTAGGCTAGCCTAATCAAAATTGGTGAACCAATTGGTGTCTAAGGTAAGTATGGCTTTTGATCTATGATTTTTGGGGCTACCTCTTTCCTGGCCAATGATATTGGTGTCTAAGGAAAGATGGTTAATGGCTTAACCCATAACCTTGATCTCACTTACCTGGCCAATATGGTCAACCAGATTTGATTAGTTAGCTCATTGATTCGAGTTAGCCCATGCCAATAAGATTAATCAGCTTGACTGATTTAGGTGCCCATGGATTTTGTGGTTCATGTAACCCTTTCATTAACATATGAAGTTAGTGAAAGATAATCCATGACTTATCCTTTTCTCTTCTGTCACAACATGTATAAAACCTCTAAATTATTAGGTCCTTAAAAAGATAGAAATTATATGATAATTTTTTGTCTTAGCCTCCCATTAAGATGTTTGGTAATGAGTCCAGTAGTGGGATGATTATCGGCAGATCCATAGATCGGGTGGTCATCATACTATTGGAATTGCCATTCATTATATGATGACATAATGCAACTTTCTTAAACAGGTGATCAGGTTAGCCGGCCAAAGTCGGGCTTGATCATTTGTTAGCTAGAAGCATTAAGATCAGTCATGTTAATGGTTGGACCTAACTGGGACCTTCTTTAGCAGGCAGTCCAAAGGCCGATTGAAGTGTTCCTAGGGCAAAATAAAATACTAGGAGTTGTTTGGAGAAACAACTGGTTATGAACTTACCTTTAGATGAGCATGGTTTGGCCGACCATAGTCGGGCTCATGCATTGTCTATTAGATTCTGGTACCCACTAAGGGATAAGTGTTATTCTTCGGATTGGAGGTAGAGGCTACCAGTCTGAATAAAATAGTGGGAGGAGCTTTTAGACAAAAGTCCATGTCTTTAAGTTTTAAATAATTCATATACTAAATAGTCTTGATTTTCTTTTTCAGATAATGTCTACTAATCTGTCACTTCGGTCATTATTAGATAATGACAAGCTCATGGGACCCAACTTCGATAGCTGGTATCGAAGACTGAGAATTGTTCTCGAGCATGAACGGATCCTTTATGTATTAACGGATCCGGCACCTGAGGGGCCAGCCCCCATCGCACATACTGTAGTCAGAGATGCTTATCAAAAGTGGGTCTCTGACCGTACTACGGTGCGGTGCATTATATTGGCGGCTATGAACGACGAGTTCAGTCGCAGATTCGAGGAGGCCCAACCGGAGGAAATCCTTCAAAAGTTGAAGGAATCTTTTGGTGCCCCAAACGATGTTGAAAGGTACAGGGTTTCCTCTACCATCTTCAATGCTCGAATGACTGAAGGGTCCTCGGTCACTGATCATGTATTATACATGATCGAGATGATCGAGCGCTTGGCCAAACTCGGATATCCTTTCCACGAGCAGCTTGGGAAGGATGCGATTTTGAATTCTTTGCCTCCCTCCTACTTACCTTTTCTAGATCACTATAGATTAACAAGGCCTGTAGTCAACTACCATGGGTTGATGGGGTTACTACAGACTTATGAAAAGGATCACCAGCTCCAAAAGAGCTTGGTGAATTTAGTGGGAGGCAGTGCGGCAAGGCGTCGTCCCTTTAAGAAAGGGAAAAAGAAAAAGAATAAAAGTAAAATGGTGCAAAGTGCTGGGCCCAGTCAGATTAAGAAGAAGGCTGACCAGAGTCAGGCAGAATGCTTCTACTGCAAGAAGCCGGGTCATTGGAAGAGGAATTGTTCCGCTTACCTAGCTACACTTGACCCGAACAGGCCGAAGAAGAAGAAGCAGCAAAAGGTTGCTGGACAAGGTATTTATATGATAAATCCTTGTTGTTTTTCTATTTGTGATACTACTAATTGGATATTAGATACTGGTAGTCCTTATCATATTTGCAATACGTTGCAGGGACTACAAGTTAGTAGAAGATTCGAGAATGGCGAGAGATTTCTGAATGTGGGGAATGGAAGTCAAGCTCCAGTCCTGGCGTTGGGAATTGTCAATATTTTTCGAGTCTTGTAAAGTTGCTCTTAGTGATTATCACTATTGTCCATCATTCCTTGTAAATATTATCTCTGTAGGCCAGTTGGCCAGTAATGGTTATGAACTATTAATCAAGAGTGATTTTTGCAAAGTCATTATGAATGATATTGTGGTTATGACTGGACATATTAAGAATGGCATTTATGTTTTATCATAGCCTGTTGGTGTAATGTACATTTCATGCAAACGCCCTAGATTAGATAATGTCAATGATGCTTATCTCTGGCACTGTAGGCTAGGTCATATAAACAAGAATAGAATCAACAGGTTAGTGGGAGAAGGTCTCCTAAACGTTAGTGATTGTGAATCACTGCCAACCTGTGAATCTTGTTTACTTGGTAAGATGACCAAGTCACCTTTTACTGGAAAGGTGTACGAGCCGATGACATTTTGTGTCTAGTACATACTGATGTATGTGGACCAATGAATGTCAATGCTAAGGGTGGGTATAAATATTTCATTACATTTACGGATGACCTCTTAAGGTACGGTTATGTCTTTTTTATGAGACATAAATCTGAATCGTTTGAAATGTTCAAACGGTATCGTAATGAAGTTGAAAAACAAACCGGGAAGCTTATTAAAATCCTTCGATCTGATCGAGGTGGAGAATATCTTTCTGGGGAGTTTTAGACTTATCTTGAAGAGAATGAGATTCTCTCTCAATGGACACCTCCTGGGATGCCCCAGTTAAATAGTGTGTCTGAAAGGAGGAATCGGACTCTGTTAGACATGGTTAGATCCATGATGGAATTTGCAACTCTGTCAACTTCCTTTTGGGGGTATGCTTTGGAATCAGCATGCTATCTTCTAAATAGAGTTCCGAGTAAGTCTGTTAACAAAACTCCATATGAGATATGGAATGGGCGTAAGCCGAGTCTTTCACACCTTTGGATTTGGGGGTGTCCAGTTTATGTCAAACATTTGGAGACAGATAAACTTAGACCTAGGTCTGACAGGTGCCTCTTTGTTGGGTATCCTAAAGAGTCTAAGGGTTATTTCTTCTATATGCCTGGGGGACAAAAATTGTTCGTCAGTCTTAGAGCTACCTTTTTGGAAAGGGAGTACCTTACTGAAGGTGCTCAAGCTGCCAATGTTGGGCTTACTGAAGTTCAATAGATAGAAGAACCAAATCATTCAAGGCCTGAATGATGATGCTGGCCCACGCGATGCTCTTATGGTTGACCCATTAGCAATGTCCCTGAAGAGGGCTCGTAGCCCTTCCAAGTCGCCTACCTCCAGCTATCTAAGTTCTGCTCTCACCAAGGCTTCCTCTACTCCAACCGTTCCTGCCTCCAACCAGGTCAGTTCCCATTCTCCTCATATGGTTAGGGGCAGGTGGATAGGGATTCAAAGTATTCTACTCCTTCCTTTATACCTACCGGATCCCTTATCTTCACTCTATAATCTTGCTCGAAGCTGGATCTTGAAAACCCAGGTTGTTGACTGATGACCAAAGGTCGGGGAAGACTGCTGATGTTGCTACCGAAGTTGAGCCTTCGACGGGTGGGGGTTGGTTGCCTCGGGCCTTGGAGGGGTAACAACATCCATCCCCTCTGGGCCCCCTCGGTTGTTGGCTTGTGGAGGTGCTCAGGGGACCATTTACTGTTAGCCCTTGGAGGTCGGTTGAGGGGAGGAAGGACCGAAGTTCTCTAGAAGCCTCTCCGATGGCTTTGGTTGGGCATGGGGATCTCGAGGAGTGATTTGGATCTAATGGCAAAAAGTCTCAAGAACACAGTAAGGTTGTTGACAACCTTTTACCGCAAACACTCCTGTCTAGGTCAGCTGTCAGCCAGGTTAGCCCATCACTACTGGTTAAAGAGAGTGATAGTGATCATGAAGTGATTGTAGATCAATTGAAAAAAGCTTTGTTTGCTAGGGCATTAGGCCCTTCAATGACCTCAGAAGAGGGATGTCAGGATGCGGAAAGGTAAGGCAAAACTATCTAGGGTTGTCTGATGAAGATTCTAATTTGGAATATTCTGGGGGGTGGGGGGCTAGAAAACCCTCCTTTTTTTTTAAATTTTCGCAGGTTGGGGTATCTTTATCACCCTTCCTTGTGTATATTTCTTAAAACAAGACTTGTTGATACCTCCTTGGAACGTGTTCGTCGCCGTTTCCCGGCCAATTAGGGCTTCGATGCCATTGAATCGTAGAGTCTATCTGGTGGAATCATTGTGGTGTGGGACCTTTAGGTACCAGGGTTGATATCTTTCATCGGTCTTCTCAGCATGTGCCTATTATGGTGACTGAAATTAATGGGCATACTTGGTTGCTATTGGGAATTTATGCTAGCACTGACTATGGGGAAAGGAGGAACCTTTGGGAGGAGATAACATCTTAGTGGATCAGGGCATCCCTACAGTGGTTGCTGGGGACTTTAATTATGTTCTTCATCCTGAAGATAAGATATGTGGAAGGCCATTTGTGGAGGATACCGGATCCAGAGAATGCGAGAAGTTTTTGCATCATAATGGTTTTATGGATCTGGTTTTGTAGGCCCTCGCTTTACCTAGTGAAAAACCGCTCAAGAAGGGCTAGGGTGTGGAAGAGAATTGACAAGATTTTGGTGACTCCCACGTGGATTCAGTGGCACCCTACTTATGTGGTTAGGCATCTGCCTCGGATTGGATCGGATCATTGTCCACTGCTTTTTACTATTGGTCATTCTATTTCCTGTCACTCTCCTTTTAGATTTAAGAAGTTTTGGATAGCTTATCCCCAATCTTGGAAGATTGTGAGGGAGGTGTAGAGGTTGCCGGTTTGAGGGGATGCTCGATATCGGATCACCCACAGACTGGAGCTTGCTAAAAGGTGTCTTAGATGTTGGAATAGGGAGGAGGTGGGCAATATCTTCTCTAGATTGGAGGTTGTGGAAAAGTCTATCCTGGATCTCCAGGAATGGGGGGTGAGGGAAGGGGGCCTTCCTAATCATGATTTGATTGCCTTGCGTAGTCGGTTGTCTACCATCAATCCCTGCTCCTCCAACTGGAGACCTTCTGGAGACAAAAATCTAGAGCTCAGTGGATTAAGGAAGGAGATAGAAATACTAGATTCTTCCACCAAGCAACTATTGTGAGGAGGCACATCAACTGCATTAGAGCCCTTCAAACTACTGAGGGCCTTTGGGTGGAGGATACTAAGGACATCAGATGGGAGATCATTCAATTCTTTCGTTCCAAGTGGACGGTTCCTATAGGGGAGCCAGCCACTTTTCACTCTCCTCGTCCTTTGGTTAGGGTGTCGGATCGGGAGAACTCGGGACTTATCAGTCATGTTTCTGAGGATGAAGTGCGGGAAGCTCTATAGTCTATTGCAGAAAACAAAGCCCTTGGTCCTGATGGCTTCTCCCCCATATTCTCTAGGCGATTTTGAAGTACTGTTCGAGCCGAGGTGGTTGTCTTGACAGGATGCCGGACTCTTGGAAGGAAACTTATGTTATTCTCATCTCTAAGCATCATGATGCTTCTGAGCCTAGCCACTTCAGGCCCATTAGTTTATGCAATACTCTGTATAAACTTTGTGCCAAGTTTATGATGAACAGGATGAAGCCGGTACTACCTAGCTTAATCAGTCCAGAGCAGGGAGTTTTTGTGGAGGGCCGCTCTATCTCTGATAATTTTCTTATTGTACAATAATTCATGTCTAATCTTTAAAGGGCCTCACCTGTAGTAGTCTGATGGCCATCAAAGTGGACATGGAACAGGCTTATGATTGCATATATTAGTCTTTTCTGGAGAAAGCTCTGATGATCTTTGGCTTTCACTCCTGCTGGATCTCTCGGATTCTTGCCTGCATTGTCAGTCCTTCATTTGCAATCATTATTAATAATACTTCATCGGAATTATTCATCTCTAATGTCAGCCTGTACTAAGGTTGTCCCCTATCCCCGTACCTGTTCATTCTTTGTGTTGATGCTCTCTCACGAGCCTTGCGAGCGGTGCCCTAGGGGTTCAGCCTTCAGCCGTATGTCCCAGCCCCTGTGGCCAACCCATCTCGCATCTTTTGTTTGTAGATGATCGCCTTCTCCTAGGCCGTGCCACGATCCTATGTATCCAGGTCTTCAGGAGGATCATGGAGGACTACTATCTATCTTCCGGTCAGAGAGTTAATTTTCAAAAATCGAAGATTTATTTTAATCCGAAGACCTCATCCCTACTGCGGTGTTCCATTCGGGAGATCCTTGGTATTATTGACAATGCGGGCACATTGCATTATCTTGGAGTTCCTATTACAGGAGGCAAATTGCTAACGGCTGATTGTGATCATCTGGTTAAGGTGGTTCATGATAGGGTTGAGGGATGGCAGGCTAGAACTCTTTCTCTTATGGAGAGAATCACTTTGATCAGGTCGATCTTACACCCTTACCTATTTATTTGCTCTCTAATGCTGACCTCCCGAAATCCATGATTCTCAAGTTGAAATAATTCTTTCAGGCTTTTCATTGGGGATTGGCTTTTGGTCGGAGGGGCATCCACCTTCTTAGTTGGTACGTGGTGTGTCAGCCTCAACATAAGGGGGGCTTGGCATCCACTCCTTCACTGCGACACAGGAAGCTATGATCGCCATACATGTTGCTAGGTTTTTGTTATGTCCTGATAGCTTGTGGACTGCGATGATGAGGCATAGATATGGCCTTGTGTGCCCAAGTGAGGATCACTGACCTTGCCGGAGGTGTTCAGCTATTTGGAGAGCGATGGTGGCTACAGCTCATGTAATTCACCTCATACCAGATGGATCCTGGGGGATGGCGGGACTATCAGCTTTATTTCTGATCCTTGGATTGCAAACCTGCTGCTGTCCCGATGGCCGACATTCATTGCTGTCGATATTATTAACTCCCTCTCCATCCCCAACTTATTATATATGGATGGTTCGCAGTGGAATTCGGTGCTAGTCACCCATGTTTTTGGTCATATTATGGGGGCTCGGGTCTTATTGATTCCTCTATCTGTTTTTGCCTATACTGACATTAGGGTGTGGAGGACTTCCTCTATTCCAAGAGTTGCTACACTTGATTTACTTCCCCTGTTCAGCCACGTGCCACAGAGGATTCTTGATATTGCCTAAGTTTGGAGGATTCGGGTTCATCCTAGGGTGAACTTATTTTTATAGAAAGTGGCTTGGAATTATCTTCTCACCGAAGCATTCCTTAGCTCTAGAGGAGTGCATGTGCTCCCACACTGCCCTTTTTGCGGGGAGGAGGAGGAGACTCTGGTCCATATTCTTTTTTCATGCCAGCGAGCTGTTCAAGCTTGGAGGATAGCAAGACTCGAAGCACTATTTATGTATATTGCTGATTATGTTGACCACTTTCTGGAAGTGCTTGACCTTGCCTCTGGTTATTCTTCGGCCACCTTCATGGCCAATATTGCATATCACATCTGGCTCACAAGGAATAATATTATCTTTAACTCAGCTAGTTATTCGGCTAGGATTATTATGGAAAGGGCTTGGATTTATGCATATGAATACTTGATGTCTACCGTGGTGTTGTCACGTTGCTTCTCGAGTGCCTTGCTGGGTTTTTGTCTCTTGGGAGCTCCCATCTCTGATTTTTTTCACAGTTAATTTCAACAGGAGTGTCATTGGCACTCACGAAGGAGCTGGCTTCATCATTCATGGCTTGAGTCTCGGCATTCTTACTACGGGGAGCCATTTTTTCCTTGAGCCGATAGTCCCGGTCACTGAGTTGTAGAGTGCCTAGGTTGGGATTATTTATGCTTGGATGATCCTTTAGATTGAGGAGGCAAGAAGATCGTGGCCGGTGTACCCTCTTCTTCGCGACATCGTACTCCTTCAGGGATGTGCTTCCTGTATTGTTAGATATGTTTACCGGAAGACCAACTATGCGGTTGATTGGATAGCCTTCTTTGTTGTCTATTACTCGGGTCATGTTCTATGAACCGATCTTGGATATGCCCCGAGATCATTTTGTGATATTATTCTTTCTAAATTTTTTTTAGATGTATTCATGATAGACCTCTAAATTGAATGCATCGGTTTATTATTATTATTTTTTTCGCATCTTTCTCTCCCAACTAAGGCATTAATACCAGGCGGGCTGTATCTTTCGCACGTAAGAAGGATTCGTTTCCTTCTGCAAACCACCGTTGGATCATTCTGATTACTTTGAGATCCATGCAAGCGGATGAGATCCGATCACTTTGATCTGCGTGGGATATGATCCAACGGTAGATATGCGGCTAATCCTTTTTTCGCGCGAAAGGCAACCCGGTTCTTTTAACAGCTCCCACCGACCTTCGTGTAAGAAAAAGCCCACCTGCCGTTCTACGGTGCACCGGGAATGGGATCGCAGGAGACGCGGATATTCCAGCCCCACAACGATGCGAATACCTGTGGGTATCGGTACCCTAAAACCTTTAACCGCGACAACCAAAGCGGCCTCACCCTACGAAAGCGGAATAGATTCGCTTAGTCTCACGTCAAGAATTCGCGATCGTGCCACAGACGGGAGGACGTTAGTCACGTGCCAGGTCCATCTAACGTTCTGCGCCCTTCCCTCTCCTCCGGTGTTTATAACAGTACCGATCGTCTCCGACTCCGATCGATGCCCTGCCGAAGCGTCGGCCGACATCGCCGTTCGATAAGGAACAGAGAAGAAGCGCTTTTAATCTCCGGCGATCGGGTCCGGCGGCGATGGCATCAACGGAGGGATTGGTGCCGATCACCAGGGCCTCTCTCGCCCGCTATTATGACAAGTACCCCCTGCCCTCGCTCTCCGACGACGTTCCCCGACTAACCGCCGAGCTCCGGGTCTTCGCCGACGAACTCCTAAGGGAACTCGCCCCCACTATCGGTGAGTTCTTTCTTTCTTTTTTTTTTTTATCAAAGACCTTCGTTTTCTTCGTTTTATTTGTTAAGATTTAGGAGCTTTCGAAGGTGATTCGGGTAGAAACGAAGTGATTTGTTGCGTTTAATAATTGCAAATGCTGCTAGGATCGTTAAGTTTTTTTGGTTTTCTATGGAATTTGGTTGTCAAGATTTCATCTTGGTGAATGGGCGAGACTAAATCGGAGGGTAATTGTTGCTTCTCGGACAGTTCTTCAAAAGGGAAGGCTTTTTTTGGGTGTAGTTTGCCCAGAAATTCAAGAATGAAGACTATGTTCATATAGGTCGTGGCAAAAGTTGATCTTTTGCTTTTTCTAATTTTTTTGTTAGTTCTGGGATGAAGTTCGAAGCGTTTCATCTGCATTGCTTCGAGACGTAATAATATGTTTCAGACCCTTTCGCAAGAACTAAACTGTTGGCAGATTAGGGGAATTCCCAAGAGTTAGACAGAGATGTGCATCAGGATCTATTGGAAGGAATATGGGAAGAATTACGTGATCACTAGAAACCCAGATGTTCATTCCACTTGTAAATATTAGTTTGAATATGGATATTATTTCATGTTAGATACTAGGATTCTTCTCCACTATACGGTTTTTTATGTTTTTGGTGAAATCCATCACAGAAGTATGTGATTCTTGAGTCCCTGTTCCTATATGCCCATCTTATTAAATTATGGATTATGGCAGAAGAGAAACACAGCGTAATCATGTTCTAGAGGGAGCAGCTTTTTTATAGAAGTTCAGACAGTTACAGAAGTAATGCGCCAATTTTCTTCATGGGGAAAGCAGCTCACTTCCGTTTCAACTTTACCACGAATTTGGCTTTCCTTTAGTTAATTCAAATTGTTAATATTATCATCTTTTTTGTTTTGATACTATTATGGATTTATGGTAACTTAAATACAGAAATTTAAAATAATAGCATTCTTGTTCTTAGAAAGTTTGATTAGCAATTTGCTTTGTTGCATATGATTATGCATGTTCTCCTTTTGACTCTGAAGGTGAGGAGTTAGTGGTAAACGAAGCCAACCATGAACCTCCCCATAAAATTGATGAAAACTTGTGGAAGAACAGAGAACACATTGAAGAAATTCTGTTTTTGCTCGAGGATTCTCATCAGCCAAGATCGGTATGACTTTGGTTTAAATTTTATCTTTTATTTTCAAATTTATACTTCATGTTCACATCAAATGTTTCTGATAATGAAATGGCTTTCAAATGTCCAAGTTTCTAGTGCTTTCCTTCTTTGAAGCGTTTGCTCTGCGGTATATCTATTTTTTTAATGCTTTCTTTAGACATAGTTCAGTAAAAATTCAGAAAAATTGGATTTGCTTGTTATGAATGTATGCAGCTTCAAGAAAAAGAAACACCTGAAGATATAGATATAGCTGCTGTCTTTGGAGATATTGAAGCCAAGTTAAAAACTAGTTTGAAGACACTGGAGACATTCCAACTAAGAAATGCTGACAATATATTTAGTACAGGTGGGATTTTAATGACCTGTTTGGAACTATCCTTATTTAATCCAGAAGCATGCATTATAACAATGCACTTATATTTGTTGGCTGTGGGATTCTTAGGATCGTTCTCATTTAATTAAATTGATTGGGAGTCAGTCAATGATTCACAAATCTTGCCATCGACCAACCGTGCAAAATGGTTGCATGTTTGGGATTGATGCCACAATTGTAGACTCTAATGCAATTTCTGTCTATATCTCTTATGCATGTTCTCAGGGAAGATAAATTAATTGTTACTTAGGAAACTCGTTCAGTTTATCAGCACTTGCTAAGATACTTTCTTGAATTGATCAGGTCATCTGTAAATTTGCAGTTATGACCTACATGCCCCAAGACTTTCGAGGCTCTCTCATTAGGCAGCAACGAGAGCGCTCAGAGAGAAATAGACAAGCTGAGATTAATGCTTTGGTTAATTCTGGTGGAAGCATATGTGATCAATATGCTTTACTGTGGAAGCAGCAAATGGAGAGGTGTGCTTTTCTTTTTCTTTACCCCTCCACCCAAAAAAAAACAATTATTCATCATCTTGAATATGCGAAATTAAATGCAAAATCTAAATGTATTTATGTTCTTGATTTATTGAATTTGTGTTGCCCTCCCAGACGGAGACAATTGGCTCAGCTTGGTTCAGCGGCAGGTGTATACAAGGCACTTGTTAAATACTTGGTTGGGGTCCCACAGGTGTGTCATGCATAGGTTTTCAGAAGCTTGTTATCATCTTGCCATTCTTGCTATGTGAATTAGTTCATTGTTAATCAAGCGACCTTGTTTGAGTGTTATTGTTAACATATATTAGGATGCCAAATAGAGTAGGGAATCACTTGCCACTGTCTCATACTGCTGCACAGGTCATATGGATTTGTCAGGATTTGCTTTGGATTCACCATCGAGTACTTCTATGCTACTGTATAATGATTAAATTAATTTTTATTGAATAAAAATTTAGCTTTTACATGTAGATTGATGACAACCTTTTCTTGCCACTCTTATCCACTCATTCTCTGGCTATGAATATTAGCACCCTAGGCTATGAATACTAGCAAGCAGAATTCTTGGTTCAGTTGTAAAAGATATGTTTATACTGTATTATGTGTTTATGCACATTTTGTATATGCTTATGCATGTACATGTGCCAAAGTCCCATGTATTTGATGCGAACATTTTGTTGTTTACATTGGCTGTTACTCTATTAGTAAGCAGCAGCAGAAACACAAATTATTAGATTTTATAAATATCAGTTATGGGGCAAATATGAATTTTTCAAATAGGATTTCAGTTGGCAGTGTAAAATGGAGAAGTGCTTTTGCAATCATTAGGATGCCTAGGAAATAACAACAACAAGAAGAAATTATTACATTTTATAGATATCAGCTGTGAGGCAGATAAGAATTTTTCAGATAAGATTTCAGCAAATCATATAAAGTGGAGAAGTGCTTTTGTAATCATTAGATGCCTTTGGAACAACTTATTATATTTTGTAGATATCAGTGGGCACATAAGAATTTTTTGATGAGATTTCAGCAGGTTGTATATAGTGGAGAAGTGCTGTTGTAATCATTACATGCCTTTGATTATCAGAAACAGAATTTATTTTAAATGCCAACTTTTACATTTCAATGAACATTTGATGTTGACATAGATGTGTTATAACTAAATTATACAGGTTTATTAATCAAGTATAAGTTAAAGTCTGGGGTTGCAGTTGCACTTGTAGAGACACAGTAATATGCAGTGGATATAGATGACATGATCATGCGTGTCAAAGACAAAGGAGGTCCCAGTAACAAGAGGGATTCTCTTTTGTATGGAAGGGTATGCAGAAAGGAGGGATGCAAATTGTAGGGCTGGGTTAAAAAATTGTCAATGTTGAGAGAAACTAGGAATGTACAAGAATTCAAAACATAACCAATGAGATAATTCAATTTAGCTAAGTTCATGGTAAGATCAAATCGTTGATTTGTTAATTGTTTTTCAACAGGGTTGAACCATGTAGTTTTTCTAGATTTTTTCTAACTACGTATAAATCTTTCCAATGTTCTAACAGTTGTGTCTCTTTTCTAATTGGAACAAAGCCATGTGCAATGCATGTTTATTATTAGTTGTGATCCGGTACAGGGTAAAAAATTATCAGATTAATAAGCTCTGAATTTTTGAAACTGGAAAAAGTTGAGTGTAGCTCTGGATTCTTATCTTTAGTCAAAAAGCCTTATCCCTCTTATATGGGATGTACAAATCATACACTAAAGTTTGATAATATGTTATAACTGGTTTTTCACCTGACATCTAACTCTTAAATATTTGGTGCCAAGTTTTTGGTTAAGTCATCTCAGATGGGTAGGTTACCTGCTAGGCAAACTGAGCTAAAGCAATTGGATGGTAATCCTCCAAGTTCCCACTGTTTTCTGAATGAGATTGAATTATGAGGGAGAGTGAAAACTTTGATTTATGGCACAAGGTTTGTCTCCACAAATTATAAGCCAAAGAGTTAAAATGAAAAAAACATATAGGTAAGTTCCCACTGTTTTACTAATTCAGATTATAAGCCAAAGGTTTGTCTCCACAAATTATGAACTTTTACTAATTCAGATTGCAGTTTTCTATATTCTATGTGAGCTATCTAGTTTCAAACTTGCAATAAAAAGAAAATGAAAAGAAATTGAATGTGGGACTTGTTTACTGCTAATCTTAAATGTGGTACTCTGTTTGTTTGTATTTATTTTGTGTTAAAAGAAGAAATAATGTGAATTTTCATGAGTTTTTATATTTCCAACTGTCTGCTAGTAAATCACTGATCTCTCTTATCTTTCTTGCAGGTATTATTAGATTTTTTGCGGCAGATAAATGATGATAAGGGGTATGTGTGTGTGTGTTTGTGTGTGTATATTTATTTATTTATTTATAATGTTTACTTTCTCCTAGAACTGGCTGAGCCCTTTATCATAAATGTGTATCTTCTGTATTTTCTCTATAGAGCGTCTACATGGATTGTGTCTTATACCTTGTTCATTTTACTGTGAATTATATTTTACTTTAGACCTATGGAAGAACAACGACAACGTTATGGACCAGCTTTGTATAGCCTTACAAAACTGGTGCTCTCTATTAGACTGTTTCTGCTGCTTTCCTTGGGGCATTTTGAGTCAAGAAAACTGTGAGATAACTTTCAACCTTTAATTTTTTTCTCCATTCCCATTGTATACCAAAAGTTTCTAGGTGCTCTATAATGCATTTTCATACCAGTTTCTTTCATCAATTTGTTTTTCTTAGTATTACTTTTCCTCCATGTCATGTTGAACAGACGGGTGGATCAAGTATCTGTCATACAGCAAGCCGTGCAGGTCTACACCTCTGAGCTTGAGAAATTCATCAAATTTATAGGGTATCTACCATTACGTTAATCTTCTTTAAAAACTTTAATTCCTTCTTTTATTAAAAATTCTTCATGCAGTATTAAATTATTTGAAGTTGCTATTGGGTTCCTATATCAACAAATTCCATCCTTATGTGCTTATTATGCTAAGCGATTTTAGAATATGCAATTCAGTAGTTATTAACAAGTAGTATTGGTGACATGTGTAGTCAGGGTGCCAATTATTGTATAATTGAAGAATACTGATTTTGTAGTAAAGTATCATAATCTTAAAAAAAAACAAATTGCAAAGATTTTTTTTTAATATTCTGATAACCTTTTCCTGATTAGACTAGTAAGATATATTTATCTGCCTTGACTTGTTGGTTTTATGGATTTATACATTAATTGCTTGACCAATTTTACAAGAGATGCTTCTTACAGGGGTTTGTAAAAAAGGTGCATGTAGCCTTTTCTTGATTATCATTATTATTAATATTACAAAGCATTTTAAATTTTATTAATTAATTGTTAATATGAACCAAACTTATCCATAAATATGTGATAGCAGGGTTCTCCGAACCATGCCGAACCGGCCTGTTCGGGGCGTACCGAACCGGACCGGTGGCCGGCTGGCACGGTTCGGCCACATAAATCGAAACGGCCCTCCAAAAAAAATTTTTAAAAAAATTCTTTTACCAGTCCGAATCGGGCCGAACCGGTCGGTTCGGGTGGTTCGAGCCCGGTTCGGGTCGGTTCAATGGGTGGGCCTTTGTTTTTTGTTTGTCACATGGCTACTGTAACCATGTGACATGTTGCCTGGGGGGGCTGCCTTTGATGTTTTAAGCAGTAACAGCAGAGAGCTCTGCTGCGGTTGTTTTAACGACAATCGCTTAAAAAAAAACCTTAATCCATTTTAACCCAATCAAACTTACAAAAGTCAAAGAGGAAGGTAGAATCAAGGTACGTATACCTTTCTTTTTCCGTATTTTTGTCTTTTGTCTCGTTTTTTTATTAAAATCCGTGCAAAATAGAAAATTAAGAAATGCTGTCAAAATTTATTTGTTGGTTATGATTTTAGAGTATGTAGTAGATGTAAGATAGATTTATACAATGATACTAAATCTTAATTTTTTTGTTAAGTATATAATTTTTTAATTAAAAATTAATTTTGGATTAATAAATTAATTAAAAAATAATTAAAAAAAGTATAATTATAAATTATTAATTTAGGGTTCGTAAGCTACTCTCACTATAAATTTCATGTCGATTTATTCAAGTTTTGATGCATCTCATGAATAGTGCCGTAGATCTTAAATTGAAAAAAAATTGATTTTTAATATATTTCTAGGATTTTAAAAAAATATATGTAGCATGTATGATAGAATCATACATGAAACTAAAATTTAATTTTTTTTTTATTTTTATTTATTTTTTGAATTTTTTAAATAAAAAAATAAAAAAAAATAAATAAAATTTTAAAAATTAGGTTAATAAAGTGTTAATTAATAAACATTATTATTGACCTTATATGTAATTTAAATATTCATGTATGATCCATCAAGGAGGAAGAAGGATTCGGAGTGAGATATTGGCTGGTTACATGGAGAGATGTTCTCGGGTTAGCATCACTGGAGGTGTAAATGGTGCAATACTAAATTCAAAGATGGGGGTAACAAGGTTGAAGCAGCACTTGTCTGGCGGCTATTCTAATATATCTGCATGCCGATAGTGTCTACAGGAGATCCGTCAGTTGATGAAGAAATACTTTGCTGATTTAAAAACTGGGAAGGAAAGAAGAGCAAATAAGAAGGCAGAGATGGATCGCAGAGCCGTAGAACCATCTTTTTATTACTCCAGGAAGTCAGAGGGAGCATCTATTCCTTCTGATGAGGAGGCATAGATGGAGGCTGCTATTCAGATGAGGATGTATGAACAGAGGCAGCAAGAGAAGGCAGCCAGGCATAGACAGCGATTTGGGCCATCAGTTTTTGAGTCAGGATTGGGATCCGCTTCTGCTAGTACTACAGGAGAGTCTAAGACAGTTTAGGAGGACCTCAGTCATATAGCCCATGCACCAGCCGTATTGTATCCATGTTGGGAGCATTTGGCAGTAGAAAGTTTTCCAGGGACATTCCAGAAGGAGCCATTATTCATGATGTCAATCCACATGCCTTTTTCAGTAAAGATTCCAAGCAACAGAGGATTTACACAATGCTGAAAAAGGATAAGAAGGATATGTAGCAGGCCATCTCCTCCTGGTTTCATTTCAGTCATTTCCTAGTCCATGCAGCAGACAATTCATATTATCACTCTGCTATTTCATTTATACAGGCTGCTGGTGCAGGTGTAGATCCTCCAGCATCGAGGGATATCTATGATCAGCTTCTGGACAGTAATAAGGAGCTAGAAGGATGGATATCCTCATATCAGAGCAAGTGGTCCGTATATGGATTGACGGTGATGTGTGATGGTTGGACTAGTCATACTAGATGGAGCATCATTAATTTCTTGACTTATTGTGATGGAAAGATTTTTTTCAGAAGTCTATTGATGCTTCAGATCAGGTGCACGATGCCAGTTATATCCTCAGATTGATGGAGATGATTGATTAGGTGGGAGAGCATAATGTCGTGCATGTCATTGTTAATAATGGACCATAGTACAGGGCCACAGGATAGATCTTGATGGAGCGGCGGTCACATATTTTCTGGACCCCTTGTGCTGTATATTGTATATACCTCATGTTGATGGATATTGGAAAAATCCGCAGGGTGCAGAAGATTGTTGAGCTAGCACAGTCTATCACCAGATTTATATATAACCATACATGGGTCTTATCATTGATGAGGAGCTTTATAGAAGAATATTGAGACCGAGGGTCACACGGTTTGCTACTAATTACATTGCACTTGATAGTCTTCTTGGCAAGAAAGCAGAGCTGCATCAGATGTTTGTCAGTCAGGAGTGGCAGCAGAGCAGATATGCCTAGACAAACATTCTGGTAGCGGGCTGAGAGGATAGTGGAGGCTATCAAGTCTCTATATGAGGTACTTCGTGCCGTGGACTCCGAGAGATACCGGTACCGGGAACCTTGTGTGATTGTATGACCTAATTTATATGGTCAAGTTGTAGAGTCCTGTATTTGGGAGTTTGGAGAAGTATGAAACCTTGTATTACTGCACTAGAATGTGAGCAACTTAAGGATGACTCTGCACTAGAATGTTCAACTTGAGACTGAATTGCACCTAATCAGTCTTCTTGAAGCTAATTTAACTAGTATTGTGTAATTTATGAAGTTAAATTAAAAGTAGGAGTATTTGATTTATTGACTTTCATTTCTAATGGAGCTGATATTAGTCATACATAACATGATTTATCTTATACATAAGACAACATTGTTTTATATACAGAAAAACATGTTTAGATTTCTACTAACATGTTCCGTGTAAGCCTTAAATTTTTGTCTTTTTTCCTACTACCAACAAAATTCTTGTAAATTTCTACTGCTTTGCCGTTCTTGTATCATCCTTGGGATCCATTGCAAGATCATGCATCTGCGAAGCTGCCTATTATGTGTGAGAGCTTCATTTTATGAAATGGAATGTTATGAAGTTGTTTTACTTCGTGCTATCCTTTGAAAAGCTGCTAAAAACATGTGGGCCTTCATAAAGCTAATGTCACGCCCTGACTCCAAACCCGAGTCGGATGCGCAACAGACGGCCATATATCCTTAGATTTATTTTTTTCTCAGACATACAAGGCCTAAATCAAATCATAATTTCAGCAATAATTATTCAACCAGGCATAAGCATAAATTTTTATTGGATAGTTACTTCAAATGTTCATATAACTAACAGCCACATACTTAAATTTTATTGAACATTAAATAGAAAAGTAACAATGTCCGCTATGTCCTAAGTTCCTCACTGACTGATTTTCAAGTCCATATGTTCCTCTGGTCCTGAGAAAAAAATGTAAGGGAATAAAGTGAGTTCCCTAAATTCAGTAAGTTATCATAAATCTCAAATACAAATCTACCATGAATCAAGAGTAAGATAACTTGAATAATTCAGTGCATACTAATAAACTAAACATGATGATAAAATTAAGCCAATTCAGTTAAGTTTTCATTATTAATCCCCTTTACTACTTTTCTGATAACTCACTCTTTAGGATAGCCATCCACACTCACTCACCTAGTCCCTATGACTATGGCCACGATCGGCCCGTGGCTAGTCCCGAAAGAGACTAGATCTTGTATACACATACCGTTCATCGGTCATGTGCCAGTGATAGCCCCACTAGAGGTCCCAAAGAAAAACTAGCTCTGAAATTATACAAGAAACATGCATCCTCTGCATGTACCAGCGATCATCCCGCTGGCTAGGCCCCAAGGAAAACTAGCTCCTGTGTACACATACCGTTCAACGGTCATGCACTAGTGATAGTCCCACTGGAGGTCCAAAAGGAGACTAGATCCTAACTCGTGTAATCATGATCGGACTAGAGAGTGTCAAAAATCAACTCAATCCATGATACAGAGTATTCTAAATATATGTATTTAACCTTATATCATGTCAAGTCATCAAAGTATAGCATATAACGTATACAGTAAAAATTCAATAACATAATAAATATTAAGCTCACATGATGCATGGCAAAATATACTAGAGAGATAATTTACCGAAGAGTATTCACCAAGTACAGTTCAACACTAGACCTGGTCTTCCAAAGACAACGACGATCCTGTACAATAATTTTTTTTAATCATATAATTAATTTTTATATATATATAAGAACTAAAAAGAAAACTAAACTTCCTAGGACACCCTTGTACATCAGTTCTTTTCTCCCTTCCCCCCTTTCTTTTCTCTCTCCTCTTTCTCTCTCTCCTCATTTTTTCCTTTTTCTTTTGCCTATTTTTTTTTCTTTCTTTCTTCTCTATTTTTTTCTTTTCCCGTTCCTTTCTCTCCTTCGTCTCCGTCGAACAGCTCCCCCTTTCTCTCTATTTTTTTTCCTTCCCTCTAACTGAGCCGAACCCTCCCTAAAAGGAAGGCAGGAGGTTCGGGAAAGATGGTCGGAAAGGAGGGGACCGGCGATGATCCTAACGACCGTCCAGCCACCCAAAAATTTCAAAAAAAACAAAAAACAAAAACATGAAACGAACTCCTGCCGGTTGTCTTTGCTCATGCCCATGCTCGAGAGGAAGACAGAAAAGGAGACTTACTGACAAGGTTGGCGTCGGATTTCGGCGGCCATCGGAGGAAGAATGGGTTTCGAATCGGCCGAGGCACGTGAGGGGACCATCCTTTATAGGGAAGAATCGCTATTCCCCATGCCTTCGACCCACCCTCCCCGAGCCTTCCACAGCTCAAATGCTCCCTTTGACTCTGCCAAAAAATCCAGTGGTCCGATGCCCCAGCCGAGCAGGGGACTCGATCCCCTATTCGGCAAAAATTTTTGCTTAATTCGAACTGAAGTCGGCAATCCAGTTGCTGGCTTCAGCCCGAATTTTGCATGGGTCAGGCCGGCTGGAAATTTTGGGCTGGGCCTCACATTCTCCTCTCCTAAAAAAAATGTCCTCGAAATTGACATACCTTGTTCATGGAAAAGTTGAAGATACTTGTCTTTTATGACGTCTTCTAGCTCCCAGGTGGCCTCTCGTTCTGAATGATTGCTCCACTGGACTTTAATATAAGGAATAATTCGCTGCCTCAGGACTTATTCTTTCTATCTACCACCTTCACTGGTTGCTCTTCATAAGACAAATCTTCTTTGAACTGAAGCGGTCCAAATTCGACTACATGATTCGAATTAGGTACATATTTCCTCAGCATAGAGACATGAAAAACGTTATGTACTCCAGCAAGAGAAGGCGGCAAGGCAAGTCGATAAGCCACTACTACAATTTTCTTTAGGATCTCAAAAGGACCCACATACTGGGGGCTTAGCTTCCCTCGCATCCTGAATCTCATTATTCCTTTAGTAGGAGATACTTTAAGAAACACATGATCTCTCACCTGGAATTCTAGTTCTCTTATCCGATTATCTGATTAACTCTTTTGTGGACTTTGAGTTGTGAGAAGCCATTTCCTAATAAGTTGAATTTTGTCCGTTGTCAGTTGTACAATATCCAGTCCCCAAAGTTCTCTCACCAACATCATCCCAACATACCTGGATTCTACATTTCCCATACAATGTTTCAAAAGGTGCCATCGTAATAGTTGCTTGATAGCTATTGTTATATGCAAATTCCACCAGTGATAAATGCTGATCCCACGATCCCTTCAGATCCAAAACATAAGCTCTTAACATATCTTCCAACGTCTAGATTGTTCTCTCTGACTGACCATCTGTTTGTGGATGAAAAGCCGTACTAAATTCTAGCTTGGTTTTCATAACTTGATGCAGTCCTCTCCAAAATTAAGAGACAAATCTCGTCTCCCTATCAGATACAATCGATACAGGAATACCATGCAATCTAACAATCTCATCAATATATGATTTAGCTAGCATCTCCAATGGAAAATTGATCTTAATAGGTAAGAAATGAGCTGACTTCGTCAATCGGTCTACAACAACCCAGATAGCATCAAATCCTTTGAGAGTCCTTGGTAATCCCGTAACAAAATCCATTGTGATATGTTCCCATTTCCATACTGGAATAGCCAGGGGTTGCAATAGTCCTGCCGGTCTCTGATGCTCAGCTTTTATTTGTTGACAAGTTAGGCATTGGGCTACAAACATGGCTATCTCCTTTTTCATATCACTCCACCAGAAGTTCTCTTTAAGGTCTCTATACATTTTCGTACTTCCAAGGTATATAGTGTAAGTAGAGTTGTGAGCTTCAGTCATAATTTTTCTCTTCAAACCTGCATCCCTTGAAACACGTAATCTGTTTCCAAACCTTAAGGATCCTTCTTCATGAATTCTGAATTCTGATGTTGCCCCAGATTGCACTTTTTCTGATCTTTTGTAATTCTGCATCATTCTCCTGGGATGCCTTAAATCTGTCAATTAAGGTAGATTGTACCTTTAGAACAGTAAGTAGATATTCAGAATTGTGCAGCTGTATTTCCATATTTAACTTTCCAAAATTCTAAAGAATTTCTTTTTGAGAAGTAATTAAAGTCGCTGCACTACCCACGGTCTTCCTGCTTAATGCATCAGCCACCACATTCGCTTTTTCCGGATGGTAACTTATTTTTAGATCATAACCCTTGATCAATTCTAGCCATCTTTTTATTTTAGATTTAACTTCTTCTGTGTGAATAAGTATTTGAGGTTTTTATGATCAGTAAAGATCTCACAAGATATTTCATATAAATAATGTCTCCAAATCTTTAAAGCGAAAACAACTGTAGTTAACTCCAAATCATGGGTAAGGTAGTTTCTACTCATGTGATTTAAGTTGCTCGGAGACATAGGCCACCACTTTCCCATTTTGCATAAGTACACATCCTAACCTCCTTTTGGAGGCATCACTGTATATGGTAAAACCTTCACTTCTAGATAGTAAGGTAAGAATAGGAGCTGATACTAATCATTTCTTTAACTCTTGGAAAGTCTTCTCACATTCTTCTGTCCAATCAAATATGATTCCTTTATGAGTTAGCTGGGTTGTGGCAATGCTATGCGAGAAAATCCCTCCATGAATCTTCGATAATAACCAGCTAATCCCAAAAAACTACGGACTTCAATAACATTAGTTGGTCGACTCCATTCAACAATTGCTTCGATCTTTGTTGGGTCAACAGCTATACCTTCTTTAGAGACTATCTGGCCGAGAAATGAAATACTGTCAAGCCAGAATTGACATTTTTTCAGCTTTGCATACAATCTTTGTTCTCTCAGTAATTGTAAGATTTTTTTCAAATGTTCTTCATGTTCCTTCCGACTCTTGGAATATATCAGAATATCATCAATAAACATTATTACACACCGATCCAAATAATATCTAAATATCCTGTTCATCATGTCCATAAAAGCTGCCGGAGCATTTGTCAATTCGAAAGGCATAACCAGGAATTCATAATGTCCATATCTAGTCCGAAAGGCTGTCTTGGGTATGTCCTCACTTTTAATTTTTAATTGATAATACCTAGACCGTAGATCAATCTTCAGAAATACTTGTGCACCTTGCAATTGATCAAAAAGATCATCAATTCTTGGAAGAGGGTATTTATTCCGGATCAACTTATTCAATTCCCGATAATCAATACATAATCTCAAATTTCTATCATTCTTTCTGACAAAAAGCACCAGAGCACTCCACGGCGAAACACTTGGTCTGATAAAACCCTTATCAAGTAGTTCCTGGAGTTGCTCCTTAAGCTCCTTTAATTCAGCTGGTGCCATCCTGTAGGGAGCCTTAGAGACAGGTTCTGTACCAGGTATAAGGTCATTAGAGAACTTTACTTATCAAGAGACAATCCTGGCAATTCATCTGGAAATACATCCGGAAATTCTTTTACGATTGGAATGGTTTCCAACTTCATCTCTTCTTGCTGAGAATCCATAACATTGGCCAAGTATCTTGTACAGCCTTGCCTCAGCATCCTGCCAGCTTGCATAGCCGTAACGATTCTGATAGGGACCTTCCCTTCACTGCCAGAGAAACTAAAAGATTCCTGTCCTGGAATGTGGAAAGTTACTCTTTTCCCGAAACAGTCCACAGTGGCATGATAGGAAGCCAACCAATCCATTCCCAAGATAATATCAAACTCCATCTCCAGAACTATTAGATCGGATGTAAAATCATGATCTCCAATACTTAGAGTACAGGATGGATAAATCATACCAACTATGATGGTGCTCCCATTCGGAGTGAAGACAGATCTCATAATTCAAAGATACTGGCATCATGCCAACCTTCTTAGTAAATTTAGTTGAGATAAAAGAGTATGCTGCCCCGGAATCAAATAAAACAAGGGCATATGTGGAAGCTACTTTGATGGTACCTACTAAACAGTCAACTTCTAACTTTATAATTATGTGAACTCAATTTAATTAACTTTAAAAGAGATCTTTGAAATTTTCTATCACTACAGCATTCGATGCCTGTGCATCTTGCTAAGTCAAAGCATATACACGAGCCTGGGTCTTCTGTTTCTGGCGCTCTCCTAATTCATAAGTTGAAGGTTGACCCCGAATAGAGGCTGGTGCATTCGAAATAGGAGGTGCAGGCGATCGCAGTGCATTCTGGAATGAACGTGGGTATCTAGAATTTTGAGAATGAGGGCAATCCATAGCTCTATGGCCTTGCTGACCATAGTTAAAACAAGCTCCGGAAAACCAGCGGTAATCCTGCTCCAAATGAAAACCCTGACACCTTCTGCAACGAAGACTATTTCCTTGTGAGGTTCTGGATCCTTCCCTTGAATTCCTCGCTGTCTAGTCTGTTTGTCAAGGTATCGACTACCTTGTCCATTAGATTTGGATCTTTTTCTCAGTTGTCATTCTCTTGTTGCATGTTGCCAACCTCCTACTCCACAATTTTAGCCTTACTAATCACATCCTGATACAAAGCCAGTTGCATCGGTCTCACTCCAGTGCGAATCCTAGATTTTAACCTTTTTTCAAATCTCCGAGCCTTGATACCATCCGTAGCCACCAAATCCAAAGCAAAACAGGACAGTTCAATAAACTTGGCTTCATATTGTGCCACCATCATGTTCCCTTATATTAGTCTCGTAAATTCACTTTCCTTCTCAAATCTAAAACTTTCTGGAAAATACATATCCAAGAACTCTTGACGAAAATTATTCCAAGTAATCGGCTCTTCAGTAGCATGCTGCCTCTTGACAGCTTTCCATCATTCACAAGCTTCGCCCTGCAATTGATAAGTAGCAAAACGAACCTTTTCTTGATCTGTGCAGTCCATACTGGCAAAAACTTTTTCCATTTTCTTCAGCCATTTCAATGATTCAGTAGGTTCAGTGGAGCCCTCAAAGGTAGGAGGTACCAGCTTCTTGAATTTCGTGATTTTCCGATCTGTCTTAGAAAACTGACCACTTCACTTTCCTGCTGTCTCATTTCCTGAACAAGTCCAGTTAGAGTTTGAATAAGGCTTGCCACTTGACTATCAAAATCAATTGTTCTTAGGTCATGCTGTTGAGGGGGAGGACTAACTGCTCGGCTCTCGCCCTGATCAGGTGAAGGGCTACGAGTCCTAGAGGCACTGGCAGCCCGGGAAGGACCTGCTGCTTGCGAAGTACCAGGAGCTCGAGAAGCGCGATCATTAGGATTTGACATTTTCATGGATCGGGTCCGGGCCATTCTCACCTATTTCACAAAAGAAAGTCAAATTAATAATATAACCTTGCTTGTTACTTTAAATGTCTTAGACTTATCCTAATTAACTCCACCCCACTCTCACTATCTATGTCATCTTGATTTTAAGACAGCCTAGCTCTGATACCACTAAATCTGTCATGTCCCAACTCCAAACCCGAGCCCTTAGGTTTATTTTTTTCTCGGACACACAAGGCCTGAATTAAATCATAATTCCAGCAATAATTATTCAACCCGGCATAAGCATAAATTTTTATTGAATAACTAATTCAAATGTTCATATAACTAGCAGCCACACACTTAAATTTTATTGAACATTAAATAGAAAAGCAACAATGTCCTCTATGTCCTAAGTTCCTCACTAACTGGTTTCCAAGTCCATATGTTTCTCTGATCCTGAGAAAAAATTGTAAGGAAATAAAGTGAGTTCCTTAAACTCAATAAGTTATCATAAATCTCAAGTACAAATCTATCATGAATCAAGATAACTTGAATAATTCAATGCATACTAATAAACTAAACATGATGATAAAATTAAGCAATTCAGTTAAGTTTCCATTATTAGCCCCCTTTACTACTTTTCTGACAACTCACTCTTTAGGATGGCCATCCACACTCACTCACCTAGTCTCTATGAATATGGCCATGATCGGCTCGTGGCTAGTCCCGAAAGAGACTAGATCCTATGTACACATACCACTCATTGGTCGTGCACCAGTGATAGCCCCACGGAAGTCCAAAATGAAAATTAGCTCTGAAATTATACGAGAAACATGCATCATCTGCATGTACTAGCGATCACCTCATTGGCTAGGCCCACAACAAAAACTAGCTCCTGTGTACACATCGTTCAACGGTCATGCGCCAGTAATAGCCCTACTGGAGGTCCAAAAGAAGACTAGATCTTAACTCGTATAATCATAATCGGACTAGAGAGTGTCAAAAATCAACTCAACCCATAACACAGAGCATTCTAAATATATGTTGAATCTCATATCATGTCAAGTCATCGAAGTATAACATATAACGCATACAGTAAAAATTCAATAACATAATAAATATTAAGCTCACATGATGCATGGCAAAATATACTAGGGAAGGATAACTTACCGAAGAGTATCTACCAACCAAGTACAGTTCAACACTAGACCTGATCTTCCAAAGACAACGGCGATCCTGTATAATATATTTTTTTTAATCATATAATTAATTTCTATATATATATAAGAACTAAAATGAAAACAAAACTTCCTGGGACACCCTCGTACATCAGTTCTTTTTTTCCCTTCCCCCCTTTTTTTTCTCTCTCCTCTTTCTCTCTCTTCTCTTTTTTTCTTTTTTTCCTTTTCCTTTTTCCTTTTTTTTTTTTCTTTCCTTCACTTTTTTTTTTCCCATTTCTTTCTCTCCTTCGTCTCCACCGAACATCCCCCCTCCCTTTCTCTCTATTTTTTTTCTTCCCCCTAACCGAGCCAAACCCTCCCTAAAAGGAAGGCCGGAGGTTCGGGAAAGATGGTCGGAAGGAAGGAGGGGATCGGCGGCGATCCTAACGACCGTCCGGCCACCCAAAAATTCCAAAAAAAAATAAAAAACAAAAACATGAGACGAACTCCCGCCGGTCCTCTCTGCTCATGCCCATGCTTGAGAGGAAGATAGAGAAAAGGGGACTTACCAACGAGGTCGGCGTCGGATTTCGGCGGCCACCAGAGGAAGAACGGGTTTCGAATTGGCCGAAACACGCGAGGGAACCATCCTTTATAGGGAAGAGTCCTATTTCCCACGCCTTCGACCCACCCTTCCCAAGCCTTCCACGGCTCAAACGCTCCCTCCTCCGACTCCTCTGCCAAAAAATCCGGCGGTCCAGTGCCCAGTTGCTGGCTTCAGCCTGAATTTTGCATGAGTCAGACCGGTTGGAAATTTTGGGCTGGGCCTCACAGCTAACTCCAAGCATTTGAAACAAGGTTTAATGGTTATGGCCATGGTTGTTGTTGTAGTATCTCATTTTACAAAGGAAGTAAGTGATATCATTTATGCTACTTCTGCTTTTATTTGAGTCATGTACTTAATCGTCTCTAATTCACTTAACAATGGTAACGTGACTTTGACTTCATTATGTAGTTCCAACACTTGTCTCTAATATTGTTGGCGTTTATATTTCTGATGGTTATCAACATTATGGATGCCTTCAGCAAATTATTGTGCTTCTGAGTTGTATCAGTAGCTTTTCTGTGTTTAGTGAGATATCCATATATTTTGATGAGATTTATTCAGAATATTACTTAATTATCTAAAGTACCATGCATGACACTACTTAACCAATTCTATGTTTTGCACAAGATTTCCCTGAAAATAATTGCACCTATTGCAGTGAGGTATTTGAAAATTCTCCATTCTTAATATCAGCAGAGGATGCAGGTGCTGCTGAATCAAGGTACCCTATCCCTCCATCAATAGCATTAGGGCTGCACTTGTTCCCCCTTATTAGGATTTGATTCAGGGCAATGACTATTGTCAATCTTCAATTTTCATGGTTGGTCCCTTTTTTCTAATGCTTTTGCAGGAAAAGCGATGAATACAAAGAAACCATCATTCCTCCAGGAAAAACACACGAGGTATGACCTAATAGCAAGGTGCATCTTTCACAGACAAGTATATTTTATGAACTTTTTCTTTTTACTCAAAAAATTTTCCCTTCATGAAATTGGAGGTGATGCCCAGAGTCTAAGAGAACACTTTAATCAAATAATCATGTAAAGTTGCTGACCAAGATATATCTACTTGTTTTATAAAATCAACTTAGGGGTTCTGGGAGTCGCTGGTTATATCAGAAACCTTTGTTTTGTTATGCATATTGCAATGATCGGCAACCAGATTGTCAACCGTTTTGTTTGGTTTGCATTCATACATGTTTGTTAGCTTTGAACATTTTGTATCAGCTTATGGACTGGTGGGCTGTGATCAGGATTGTACCAGAATATCCAATACCTGAATTGAAAAAAGCCATGTATGGCTATAATGTCTGGCAATCATACGAAAGACGAACGCTGATAAGCTACCAATATCAAGTTGCAAAAATCTTGTTCTTTACTTAGCCCAATCACTATTAGTTTGTTAATGCCTCTGATCTGCTTGACCCAGGGACAAAAATTATCCTGTAAAAGTTGAAAAAGGGGTGATTCTTCTTGAAGCAAGATAATAATGTCACTTCTCACATCTATTGTTTGTTTTCTTTTCCAGGTTATTTTGACGGTTGAATCTGTAAATTCATATATTGCTTGGGATTTTGCTTTGCAAGGGACACTTAGCCTGGTACTATCACAAACTCCTGGTGAAGTGGTCTACAGTATATTTTCTTTATAAATCTAAGCAGTTGTCTTTCTTTTCAATAAACCAAACTCCAGCTAACACAGGCATATGGAAAGTTAGATTTGTTGTTTATGATTTGTTGTACTTGTTACTGAAAAGGATTTACAAAAAGACTGGTCTTATATATTCGAGCTCAAAGAAACACTCTTAAAGGATTTACTGATAACTTTATATATTTAGGTGGCATTATGAACATCAATTTCATCAAAGTGATCAAGGAAAACGTTATTATCTAAATATATCTATCATGTAGTACTTCCATGCAGTATGTGGTTAAATCTTTACCATTAAGCCTGGTCCCAACTGTTGGATTAAGGTTTCAATAATGGTGTTATTCCATTTTAACTGACTTATCATCCTCTTCTTATGTCAAAAACAACACCATTCAAATCACCTTACTTGTGCAAGATTGACAACCTTACTTGTGCAAGATTGACAGTCAGCCACATCCACCATCCTTCTTTCTTTCATGTGAAACAGGCAGCCACCCATCTGCCATGTATGTGAAATCATTTACTCCCCCAATCTCTGCTTACCTGACACCACCAGGTCCCCTACTCATGCACGTTAAGTGTAGATTATACCATCCATTACCTTAGATGTCATGTAGACACACATCCCTCTCTTATACACATGCTTCAAACTAAACATCAGTGCTTTATATGTATGGCCTAAGATGATCAAAAGATTTAAGTCATGAAAATTGAAGTAATCATGAATCTACCGAATCATCGTAATACAAGAACAAATTTCCAGCATAGCCTGATTTTAATGATTTTGTTTAGAAGCAAACTAAAATTGTCCAAAGCAGCGCAAAATTTGTATATACTTCTAACAGTAGTCTTGAACTGTGGTAAAGCCACTTAAGATAACAGAGATCACCTATGAGATGTTCAGTTAGTGTGTTTTCAAGTCTTTGCATCTGTACCACCATTGCAGAGACGAAACTAAATTCACATTGCTTCATCAATTACCATGCCTATTTTTTTTTAGAAATACCATCCCCATGCCTTCGAATGAATGCTTTGACATTGGTTCAGATGTTTCATGGCATTAATCCACATATAGTCTTGGACATTTTTTTCTATTAGAAACTTCAATGCCCAAGGTTTTGTAGAGCAAAGAAAATCATAATAGCAGTAGAGCTAATTGAATCTTTATTATTCTTTTTAAATTCTGAAACAGTTGGTTGCAAGGGGACAGAGAGACAGAAAAAATTTTGGTTTTATTGTCTTAAAAGCTCACATTTTCTGTTGACACATTTTCATTTCTCTTAATTCGTTGATCTGGTTCCGAGTTGGTGTACCATCCAACTTGTCCAGTGCACCAACTTCTTTCTTTCTTTTAACATGGAAGAATAAATACTATTTTCTTTTTGCATTTACAGGATATTGGTTTTCGTATGGAGTATGTTAGCCCCTCGGGAGAGATAACGGTAAGTTTCATTTTACACCATAATAATATTATCCATCTGCCAAACATACTTTTTTTTATTCATTATACCTCAATTTTTTTCAGTTCCCTTGGGATTCAAATGCTTTACAATGTGTTTGACCTAGAATAGGTTGATTTTTGTTTCCAAATATGGGTGGTTTTCTGCATCTGCTGATTGATTAAAATTCTGCAGCTGATCTTACCGTATCGACGTTATGAATCTGACCAAGTGAGTTGATGGTAGCATTTTTTATTTGTCAGGTGATTTATCACATCCTTTTTGTTGCCTTTGAGTTACCAGTTTTATCTGTCTTTTTTTCTGCTTACAGGGAAATTTCTGCACAATCTTGGCTGGATCCTACAAACTCATATGGGATAATTCTTATTCGACATTTTTCAAAAAGGTATCAGTCAGCTACTTATCTTGATGCTTGTGGGCTATGATGTTTTTTATTAAGTTACACTTCCTGTAGAGAAGGCAGGATCCAGTGCTTTGAGGGCTTTAGATTATTCGAAATGCAAACATAATTAGCTAAACCATAACTGGAAGAAATGGACCTGAAAAAGGTGTTAAATGTGTTAGGATCTAGAACAACAGTTACATAGCTCGTTTATCAGGTTAAGGCAACATGTTGGGCACCTGTGGGGAAAAAGGCATCTATGATTTTGTCACTGATCCTGCTTTTCCCCTTCTGCACGATAATGGGTGTCAAACAACTACTCGTTTACCATTCTTTGACGTAAACTACTCCACACATATAGGTGGCATAGTTTACTCCAGGTTAAAATGCAATAGTAGATCTTATTCCATCTTATTAGCTGCAAGGCAAATGCACCCTTAGTAGCCAAAGCTTGCACCTGCCGGAGTTCTGATTAAGTGGGGAAAACCAAACTCAGTCCCAGAACAAGCAACAGAGACTTGGTTGCAGCAGGATTTGAGCACATAAAAAACTTGCGCCATATCAGATAGATTTTTGATATTTCTTCTCCCTTCGTCGTTGACAGTGCTTGCGGTACAAGGTGGATGCTATACCCCCTGTCGTCGAAACGCCGCAGCCTCTTGCTGATTCAGGATAAAATGGTCTTTCTGGACAGCTGGAGATGTACTCTATCAAACCACACCCTGCATGTTATAATCCAATTCTTTTGCACCATTCCATTAATTGTACATTTGTACCCTGGTTTGAAATATTTGGATCACCAATCTTGGGGTTCAGACTTTATTGCTGCCATGTCAAAAAATTCTGTATTATGTATGCACGTGTACTTCTGTACCAACTCATCGATGAACTTTTGAGTACATAAATTTGATGCAAGACATGTTGTATCCCTCTTGTCTGGTCTTGATAAAGGTCCAAGGTCTATTAAGATCCATTAAAATCAACTACTTCGGTTATTCGGTTACAACCGCTTCGGTTATCTGGTTACAACCATTTTGGTTATTTTGTTATTTGGTTACAACCACCTTCGGTTATTTTGTTATTAGGTTATAATAAATATAACCGTATTTAGTTATTACAACCTCTATAAATAGGATAAGAGGGAACATTCCAAGGGTAAGCAAGGTCTAAGGTCAATAGGTCCAAGTTAGGTCACTCTATTCATTCCCTTTTCTATCTATGCTATTCTTGAAATTTTCATTTTGTTGATGTCTAGACCATCCACTGACTTGAGCGTCGGAGTATCCCCGCTGGAAATCCAGTCCGAGATTTTTTGCAGGTGTTCATCCGTGCCTGGGAGCAAGATAAGAAGAGCGAGTGGGATGCCCGATGCTGTCAACGCTCTAGCCCAGGTGATTTAGTGTCAATAAATTGGCTCGTCAGGTAAGGGAGTCGCGATCGATCCCCTCTTGGAAAGAAGAATTTTAAAAAATTCAGAAAAAAAAGGAAAGAAATGGAAGTGACCCATCCGAGAGACCGTGGCACCCTTTCATCATCAGATCTGATAGCGGATCTCATCGGTGGCAAATCTAATGACGGATCTCATCAATGAAAGATCTGGTGACAGATTGCACCAGCGGAGGATCTAGAAGAGCCTCAACAATGTTAAAATCACTGTCCCTTGCGGTTTCATCACCATCCTCGTCCTCTGCGGCACAATTGGCTTGGGCAACTTTGGTGGACCTGGCGCCAACTCCGACTCTGATCCTGACGACGATGAGCCCCCACCCGTCGACTCTACCTCTCTTGTCGTCGACAATTTCATTACGGCCGTTGTGGTGACGACGACCTAGAATTACACCCTCGGCATCAAGATCTCCAACTGGAACGAGCATCGACATCGGTGGCTGAGTGAGAACCCGGGTTCCTGTCCCAAGTCGCCGGAGGCAAGCCCCAGATCATCTCCTTCACCGACCGCCCAACTCCAAAGCCACCACCTCAGCCAGATCGAGCCTACGACCATCGTGAAACACATACTATGGGGCATCTCCTGCACGGGGGTGACCAAGATGCTCCAAGAACTCGAACCATTCCAAGCAGGATCCACCGGAGGGACCACGTCAACTCCCTAATTTGGCCGGTGCTCAGAGGAGCTCTGAGCCACGACCATGAACCCCTGGTCTAGGTCTTCATTCTCCACGGTTGATCGATGATCACAGAAGCTTGGCATCTTCTCCGACTCGACGGCCACATCGTCTACTTCGGCAAGGGCTTCGATGCCATGAGCTATTTTGATAGCACCGGCTATGCCCCTGCCATGCCCATAAATCCTGCCGATTTTCCTCTCGACCTCGCCAATGGTTTTTCTCTCGACAAAACACCAGAGGACCGAGCAACCCTTAAGGAGATTTTGTTGTCCGCCTACTCTCACAGCTTACAGATCGGATAATTGAGGAGCTCAAAGAGGTAGGCAGAGAATTTAAAGAATCCAAGCCCCATGAAACTACAAAAGAATGGCGCATAACCTGGTAGGAACAGTTCTCGATGTTGCTCCTGAGAGATATGAAAAAAAGGAAGCACCAGGTCTTCTCCATGCTCCTGGTTGCATGAATTCTTGTATCGACTCTTCTTGGAAGGTTTACATGGAGGACATGTTCTTGACCAGATGAGCCTCCTTTGCTTTATCGTGGGATTCTGGAGTCTCTATCCTGCCTTCCAAAGCCATATCCACTTTTCCACAAGAATGCATGATGCTGACTAAAGAGAGTTTTGAAAATGTACAGACTCTCCTACTTCATGACAAGAATGGTCGGTGATCTGCCCATGGAGTTTATTCCCTCCATGGCAACTCCAGCAGTTAAAGCTAGGACATCTATGCTAGTTTGTGCATTAACGACAGAGTGGATGATGGCTAAGATGTGTTCATGACTGGCCCCAAATGTTTGAGCCATCTCCACGCAGTGCGATGCCACCAATACTGCGGCAGAAGCGATGGCTATTGCAATTTTTGAACCAAAGCTTGTTCTGGATCCATCGGACGAGAAGACGGTGCTGGCCACAACAGCAGCAATCAGCTGCAACCCCTGTCACCAAAGTAGCAACATACATTTCGGTATTATGGGTTCGAGCTTATATCCTTATCTTCTCCTTATGATCCTTGAGCCATCCACCTATCATTTTTTCTCGTGGCAATCCCTTAAGGAGCTGGATGTCTTGATGTCCGTATGATCTCTTGGAGAAATGAGGGGACAAATGCCGATGGCTTTGGTGAGACCTCCAAGGTAAGCCCTTGTAAACAAGTCTGAGACTAGCCTACACCATGCCACTATGACTTCTTTCTCTATCATTGAGTTCTCTATTTTATTGTTCGAACTCCACTAACTTAGGCATTGGAGTATCCTCCACCTGAGAAATTTCGGTCAAGAGTTTATTTTGCAGGAACCTCTAAAGGCCGAAGTCTTCTTAATAACTGATGTCTTCTTAAAGGCCGAAATCTTCTTAAAAGCCGAAGTCTTCTTAATGGCCGAAATCTTCTTAAAGACCGAAATCTTCTTAAAGGCCGAAGTCTTCTTAATTGCCGATGTCTTCTTAATGATCGATGTCTTCTTAAAGGCCGAAGTTTTCTTAAAGACCAAAGTCTTCTCAATGGCCGATATCTTCTTAAAGACCGAAATCTTTTTAAAGGCCGAAGTTTTCTTAATGGCCGAAGTCTTTTTAAAGGCCGAAGTCTTTTTAATGGTCGAAGTCTTCTTAATGGTCGATATCTTCTTAAAGGCCGAAGTCTTCTTAATGGCCGATCTTTTTTTAAATGGCTAATATCTTCTTAAAGGTTGATCAACGCCCAAGAGATGTAGGGCCCACTGAAGCCCAAGAAAATGCTTATTGAAATCTATCTTATCAAGGCCCACTGAAGTCCAAGGAAAGGCCCACTGAAGCTTATCTTATTATCAATGACATAATGATGATCTACGTGATCTACCTTATGAAGTACCGAGTTGTGCTTGATCAGCATATCTTAATATTTATCAAAAGGCATAAGGATGATCTACATGATCTACCATACGAAGTGTCGAGGTGGGTCTCTTCAGCCTATCTTAATCTTTATCAAAAGGTATAAGGATGATCTACGCGATCTACCTTACGAAATGCCAAGGTTGGCTTGATTAGCCTGTCTTATTCTCTATTAAAGACATAAGAATGATCTACGTGATCTATCCAACGAAATGCCGAGGTGGGCCTGATCAGTCTGTCTTATTCTCTATTAAAAATTCAAGAATAACCTATATGGTCTACACTACTATAAATCTGATGAAGTGCCAAAATGACCCGATCTTTGTTCAGGGTGACCTACATGGTTTATCTTGCGGCAAATCCGATGATGCACCAAAATGCATCTAATCAATATATATTACTTAGTAGCTTAGTGATGATCTGACCTGCCTATCTTATTCTCTATCACTATCAATCAAAGGCAGATCTAATCGACCAATTGACAAAGTGCAAAGGCTATTATTTATTACTCCCTTCAAAGCCGAAGCAGATCATTAGCAACATTTTTTCAGCTCGAGATTAGGGAACTGTGTTGTATCCCTCTCATCCGGTCTTGATAAAGGCCCAAGGCCCATTAAAGCCCACTAAGGCCTACTAAGGCCAACTACTTTGGTTATTCGGTTACAACCACTTCGGTTATCTGGTTACAATTTTTTTGGTTATTTTGTTATTTGGTTACAACCACCTTCGGTTATTCTGTTATTCGGTTACAATAAATATAATCGTATTTGGTTATTACAACCTCTATAAATAGGGTAAGAGGGGACATTCTAAGGGTAAGCAAGGTCTAAGACCAACAGGTCCAAGCTAGGCCACTCTACTCACTCTCTTTTCCATCTATGCTATTCTTGAATTCTCCATTCAGTTGATGTCTAGACCATCCACTAACTTGAGCGTCGGAGTATCCCCCGTCGGAAATCCGATCCGAGATCTTTTGCAGGTGTCCATCCATGCCCGGGAGCAGGATAAGAAGAGCGAGCGGGATGCCTAACGCCGTCGAAGCTCCAGTCCAGACGATTTAGCGTCAACAACATTGATCTTATCTTCTTCCATGTTACTTGGAATTTTTTCCAGATCCCTCCTTGCATTGCTACATGATCTCCAATTATCTCTAAAAATGATGTTTTGCTATTACGAAGGTTACTAAATGGCAATGGTTTCGGTTTAACAGCCTTCTGCCCAGCGTCGTCATGTTGGGAAGGGTAATAAGGGACCAACCTTTTAAGTTACAAGCTGGGATTATCAAGAATGCCATCATCGGTCTTTTCCTAAAGATCATTTCATCATATTTTTATATGTTTTTTTGAGGAGAAGTGAGAATTTTATGTTATTTTGACATTTGCCTGGGGGTGTCATGTTTCACTTTCAGTTTCGGTTGTGGGGTTATTGGAGATGCACCACCTAAGACTGGGAATGGAAACTTCCATTGAATTTATATCAGGAAAATAAATTTAAAAATGGCGCAAGCAATGCTTGAGTCTAGGTTAGTGATAATGACTTCACAACTATACTAATCAAATCTGTTCATTCTAGCCAGACTCTTTGGGGGATAGATCTCGATGCAGATAATATATTAAAATGATGTAGATCATAACTTGAATCCATATCCGGTTGTTAAGAAGGTCGATCATATCTCGAATTCGTGACCGGTTGATAATCGGTTGCTGTTATCCCATTTTCTTTTAAAAACATAATCATGCCAAATCATGGAACATACAAAATTATATATAAGAAAAAGTTTCTTTTCCTCTTCAGATGGTGCTTCGTGCATGCCAGTCTAAGAGGAAAATTGGAATCCATCCTCTTTATAGCAGGGTTCTATTCCCGTGATTAGAAATTGGTTTAATCATACAAATCCTCCGGGTTAACGATCGAATTATTTTAGCAGATTGTCTTGAGCCAGAGAAGCGGGGAGAGCGGCCTAAATATGGCGTGGCCATTCTAGTGGACTTCCCCATATGGGTTGGAGATTTTTTAGCTCGCAGAAAAACGGTTGAATTCGTTGGAGATTTATCGCGGTTGAACAAACGAACACACCAACGGCTGCAACTGCAACGAATTCAAACTGGTGTGCAATTTTTTTGTTTTTTTATTTTTTATTAAAAAAAAAAAGGTTTCGGACATCGGCAAACCGAGAAGGCGTGCGGTTAAAATCCTACGAACCCCATGCATCGTGATTCATGAAGAAGACTGCGATGCGTGGGGTTCGTGGAATCTTAACAACCCTCCTTCCCGTGCCCTTGACCTGGGTCTTCTTCCTAAATTAGGTTTGGTGCCGCATCAACATGGGTCAAACTCCTTTATAATTCTTCATCCACGTTGTTCTCCGCACGCCTTTCCCATCCCCAAGCCAGCCTTCTTCTCTTTCTCCTCTTCCTCCTTTCATTAATTTGGCAAGATGGACGATGCGATGGATGATTTTACGTATTGCTATTGGCCGGAATCCATTGGAACCCTTGGAGTATGGGGCCCCGCAAGTGCTTTCGATTTCATGCTTCCCGTCTTTCTTGGTCAATTGCTTGCGGTGGTCCTACTCACCCGCATTGTGTCATTCATCCTTAAGCCCCTCCGGCAGCCCCAAGTGATCGCCGAGATTGTTGTGAGTGTCCCTTAATTTGTTCTGTCGTCTTATGCGCTGCTACGTACAATCTTCTTTTCTCTCTCTCTTTTTTTTTTTTTTTTCCCTCGGAAGAAAGCTCGGAAATAGGTTAATTTCTCTCCAAATCACTGGGACAATCCTTCAAAAACCATACCGATTTGGAATGCACATGCTGATATTGATTTCTTGTTCTCGAGAAAAAGAAAATTAAATAACACAAACAAATAGGTTTAGTAAATTATTAAGTAAATATGGTATGGAGTTCTACCAATCACGTACCTCTTGAAAATGGATTAGCGTGATCCTAATTTGGTCAAAAATTATTGTAACGTATCGAGAAATGATGCGAGGGTAGTTGTTGTTGATTTGATTTGATTTTTATTTTTTATTTTAAAGAATTTTAAATTTGTGATGACTCTGCGAAACATGAGTCTCTGGTAGTGTTCATTAATTTAAATTGTCGTTTTGTATTGGTGAGCAGGCGGGCATTTTCTTGGGGCAATCATTTCTTGGGAGTTACTTCAGCGAGGTGTATACCCTATTGCCGGCACAGAACTTCGTGATATTGGACACGGCGGCCAACTTCGCCCTCGCGTATTACATGTTCATGGTGGCCGTGGAGCTGGACGTGCGCGCCATCCGGGCGTTGGGGAAGAAGGTGATCATCATCGCGGTGGCGGGCATACTGCTTCCCTTCCTCGTCAGCTTCGTCTCCGCCCGTGCACTAGGCCTCCGCCCGGACCTCGTCAAGGAAATTACCATTGCTCCCGGTGTGACGTTGGCGCCACCACCCAGCGACCCAAAAAAGTTGCTCCCTTTCCTCCTCTTCTTAAGCCTCGCCATCTCCGTCACCGGCTTGCCGGTCCTCACCCGTATCATCACCGAGCTCAAGCTCCTCAACTCGCCGCTCGGCCCCCTCGCCATGGGCCCCGCCGTCATCAACGACATGGTCGCCTGGATGATGCTCGCCATCACGACCGCCGCCACCGGCGGCAGGGACGGCAAGCGGGTCTCGGCGCTGGTGCCGCTCTGGGTCACCCTGTCGGGCGCCGCATTCATCCTCCTTTGCTTCTATGTGGTCCGGCCGGCCATCGCGAGGATGACCAGGCGGACGACGCCGGATAGCGCGGCGATGAGCAACTTGCAGCTCGGGATCATCCTGGCCGGCGTGCCGGCGGCCGGGTTCCTGACCGACTTCATCGGAATCCACAGCATCTTCGGCACCTTCATGTACGGGCTGGCGGTGCCCAACGGGCCGCTCACCGAGCATTTGATCGACCAGATGGAGCCGTTCCTCGAGAACATCCTCCTGCCGCTCTTCTTCGCCAACAGCGGGTTCAGGACCAGCTTCTACAACATCCTGCCGACGTGGGCCATCGTCAGCTTCGTCGTGGTTGTCGTCCTCTCCAGCTTAACCAAGATGCTGGTCACCATGTTCATCGCCATGGCCTACTCCATGTCCTTCCGCGACAGCTTAGCCCTCGGCTTCCTCATCAGCGTCAAGGGCCCCGTCGAGATGGTCATCCTCAACATCGCCATCGATAAAAAAGTAATCCCTTTCTTTCTTATTTTCTTTGATTTTTTTTTTTTTTTAATTTTTAATTTTTTGAACCCGGTTACATGTTTCTTCGCACGGTTTGGCTGCGTGTCGTTCCAAAAATAAAAAGGAAGGTTCAAATACCTGGCTGATTTTCTACCAAAAAAAAAAAAACCTGGCTGATGCACAAGTTATTCTTCTTTCTTTATATTTTAGCTGAAGGATCCTGAATAGGTTTATTAAGGTAACCATTTCTTGTGAAATAAGTTCTTTACAAGCTATTTAACATGATCGTTTAGCTAGTAACAATATTTTTTTTGAAATATCTAAAAAATCTTAATTTTTCTCTTGATCGAATAATTATGCAAATTAGATTAATTAATATAAAATTATTTAGTTATTATTCAGTTATATAAATTAATTTATTTTTTAAGTAAAATATCTTGATATATATATATATATATATATATATATAGAGAGAGAGAGAGAGAGAGGTGGATTTCGATCCCTTTCAAATGGATTTAGAGTCAAATCCAATCAAAATTTTCATTATCTGATTTGCCAAGATTTTCATGCATCAAATTAAAAAATTAACAATCATTTTTTTTATCTATTTAGATTTATATTTATTATGAAATATTACTGTTTATTTATTGACTTTGTATTTATTCTAAAGTGTTTGTGTTTATACTGAAATATTTGTATTTATTATTAGTAATTATTAATATATCAATAATACACTATTAATGTGAATAAAAAATTTATATTTATTCTAGAAATTTTTTATTTATTTTATTTGTATTTATAGGTAGAAATAAATAAAAATATTTTAAAATAAATGAAAAAGTGACGGTTAACTTTTTAGTTTGTTATAAGGTGATTCATACAAATGAGATGACGAAGAATTTGATCGTATTTGACTCTAAATTTATTCGAAAAGGAAATCCATCCCCCTCTCTATATATATTGCTATCATTAATTTCTTATTATTTTCTACCCGCTGTACTAATCTAAATCTTTATCCATACACGAATTGTTCTCGAACCTTGTGACTATATAATTCCTAACCTTGCAACCATTTTATCTTCAAATCAATTGGTGTTTTTTTATTCAACTTTATAGATGATTAAACTTATCTAGACTCTTTCAATGGTCCGACCTTCATCCATGGCTGAATTGTTCCCGACACCGAACCTGTGTCCAGCCATACCTCTGCTTCATTAATTGGCAACATATGTTGCTTGTGTATTTAACTCTTTATGCACAGTTAAATTTGTCCATCTTCATTTTATACTTTATACGTTTATAATGCAAATAAATAAATAAATAAAATGCCTAAACTATATTCAATCAAAATAACGACATGCAACAAGAAGAACAACGTAAGCCCTTCGTTATTTCCAGGTCCTTAGGGGAGATATGTTCGCGGTGATACTTGCAACGTCATTGGTAATGATGGCGCTGGTGACGCCGGTGGTGATCCTGGCGTACAAGAAGTCATCATCGAAGCCGCTGTCGGTGTATCGGCGTCGGAACATCCAGGGGGCGAGGTCCGACATGGAGCTCCGGATGCTGGCCTGCGTCCACAACACTCGCCACGTCCACTCCCTCACGCGCCTCCTCGACGTCTCCAACCCTACCAAGCGCTCCCCCATCTTCGTCTGCGCCCTCCAGCTCGCAGAGCTCGCCGGTGCCCGTGTCTCCTCCATGCTCATCATGCACCCCTCCACCGGCAACTCCCGCTACGGCCGCCCCCGCCACTCCGCCTTCCCCTCTGACCAGGGCCAGTCGGACAGCATCCTCCACGCCATCGATGCCTACGAGCAGCACTCCGCCGGCGTCTCCTTCCAGCCCCTCACCGCCTTCTCCCCAGCTGAAACCATGCACGAGGACGTCTGCAGCGTCGCAGAGGAGCGCCACGCCTCCCTCATCGTCCTCCCCTTCCACAAGACCATGGCCATCGACGGCGAGATGGAGGAGGTCGGCAGCACCGCCGTCCGCCCCGTCAACATAAACGTCCTCGCCAACCCACCTTGCTCCGTCGCCATCCTCGTGGACCGCGGCCTAGGCGCCAGCTCCACCTCGCTCTTCCCCGGCACCCACCGCGCCTCCCACCACGTCGCCGTCATCTTCATCGGTGGTCCCGACGATCGCGAGGCGCTCGCCTACGCGTGGCGCATGGCGGAGCACCCGGCCATCGTCGTCACGGTCATCCGCTTCATCGAGGCAGCCGCGCCGTCACGGATGCAGTCTATTTCATCGGTGACCGACGAGGAGAGCACCTCAGCGCTCTTGGCCAGCGCTGAGATGGAGAAGGAGCAGGACGAGGTAATGTTGGACGAGTTCCGGCTTCGGTTCGTCAGCGACGAATCGGTGGTGTTCACGGAGAAGGCGGCGGGCAACAGCGAGGAGACGGTGGCGGCGCTGCGGGCGATGGAGAGCAGCTACGACCTCTACTTGGTGGGGAGGGGCCACCGGAGGAGGTCGGCGCTGACGGAGGGGCTGGATGAGTGGACCGAGTACCCGGAGCTGGGACCGATCGGGGACCTTCTGATCTCATCGGACTTCGGGATCAAAGTATCGGTCCTGGTGGTGCAACAGTACGTGGATAAAGGGCTGGTGGAGGCCGAATGGGAGGCGCTGGGGAACTCCGGCCCTCTATCTCAGCCGGTGGTGCGACGGTAAGTGAGCAACGCCAACCACTTTTTGCGCAGCTTCGACACCGAGTGCAATGGCGTCTCTCCCTGTAGCTTAGGTTGCAACAAATCTTGACTAAGATTTGATTATTTACGTAGGAAAATCTTAAATGGATTCATGGTGAATATGGGCTGGCCAAAGGTCGACCATTTCATACTGTACAACTCGGCTTCGAATGGCCCAACAAGAGGGGCCGTTTCGGCCTCCAATTGGATCCTTGGTCATAATTTCTCCTTTTCTTCATCAAGGTTGTATTACTTATTTCTTCCAGATATAATGATTTGTAAATGATCTATATTATATACCTTGTAGTTCAAACTGAACTTATTTATAACTACGTGAACTGAAGAACGCGGCGGACGTGGCAAATATCGATGTCAGATTTGTGTGGAGTGCCGGGAATCAAAGTGGCTAACTAGACCTAGAACAAATGAAGTCGTCTCGGATATAGTTATAGGAGAAAGTATATCCCACAAGTGGTCATGCACGCCAGCCATCCATTTCTATAATAATAGCATATGATAAAATGAGTCTATAATAATGAGTGGTTGTGATTAGGTGCAGATCACATGAGGTATCTAGTTTAGCATATAATTTCTCTAATTATAGAGTACTTTGGGTTGACATTTGACCAATCCCACGTCTCGCCAACCAAGGCAACTTCGATCTAAAATTCCGGATCATGCTGTGCGTAGAGTTTATAGAATTTGAGGTTTATATTATAAGGATTGGTAGCATTTTCTCTCAAAAATATTTGTCTCAATGTAGCACGATCATGTCATGCTTTAAGTTTTCTCTATGAACATGGGCATCACATTTGAGGCTCTAGTTTGACAGCGGGCAGCAAGGCCAGGAGGTGCATCTCGTGGGCCATATATTACCGCCTTCTGGTTGTTATTGTTTAGAAGAGTCATTCTTTATCCATCATGGGTGGTGCGAAAAAAAATACACCGCTAAATATCATTGTATCATGTAAGGGCTACATAAGTTTTACTTTTCAATGCATATTTAATATCTATAATTTTATCTTTTTATTAAAAATTTTGAATAATAAAAATATCTCTGTCTTATAAAAAAATTATAATACATGTTGGCTTGGATTATGATACTGAATGGCTAGCTTATGATATTTCCATATCCATTCTATATCATAAGGTTGATGGATATTTTTATCATTAAAAAGTTAAAATTTTTTAATTACTAAAATACTCTCGACCTTATAACATCATACACTTCATAAATGGGTGTCATAAAGAAAGGATATTTTAATCATTTAAAATTTTCAACAAAAAGTAAATTATATGCATTAAATAATATTTGAAAGACGAAAATTTCCTTCTCTTATGATAGTAAACAAGATGTCTCATAGAATGTAATATGGCCGAGGATATTTTCTTTATTTAAAATTTTTATAATTTTTCAATGATAAAAATATACTCGATCTTATAACATTCTATGAACAAAGTTATAATATCATATTCACAAATGGATGTCGTAAAGGTAGGGCATTTTCATCATTCAAAATTTTTAAGAAAAAATAAATTATAGGTATTAAATGCATGTTTGAATGATGAAAATGCCCTCCATGTATGACATCCTTTTATAAACAGAATGTCATAAGGCGAAGGATATTTTCGTCATTATAAATTTTTGAACTTTTTTCAATGATAAAAATATTCCTTGGTCCTATGACATCAGCCACTGGGTATGATAATTCAAACCAATGGACGTCAAAATTTTTTCATAAGGAATGGATATTTTTGTTATTCAATTTTTTTAAAAAATGATAAAGCACAACATTGAATGCACAATGAAAAAGGAATTAGCATGGTTCAATTAGAACTTGCGGTATATTTTTCCCTACCAAAGATGATGTACAAAGATTTTTCCTTGGCCAGAACCATATGCAAGCTTCTCGTTTAGATACCATGCCACCACGAGCATTTGCAAAGTATGTGCACCGCGCTTGAAACAAAAAAAAAAAAAAAAAGAAAAAAAGTGCATGATGCTTCTTGGAAATGTCATTGAGCCTTGGTTTAGGAGATTTAAGATGGTAATATTGGAGTTTATTGAGAGAGTTAATTATATTAGAGAGTTAATTATGTTTGAGAAAAATATATCGAGAAGAGAGTCCAAATATAAATGAAATTTGATTGGAGTTAGACATGTATGAGATCGAGAAACATTGATAATGAATGAATGTGATCTACTTAAAATCCAAAATTTTGAGAAAATTTATGTGTTTGGCTGCTAGATGTCTTGAATCCTAATAATATAGAGAAGGTGAAATGATATATAACCTGTTGCCGCCAAGATCATCGTGGCTCGTAACTGCTGTCGACGTCGGATCGTCTCTCGTCTTCTCGGGGTTGACCTGCACTTCGGAGCCTGCAAAAAATAAGATCAGATACCCGGACTGGGGATTCCGGCGAGGGCACTCTGACAGTCAAGTCAGTGACGATCCAGGAGAACAGATCCTCCTGATCGAGCCCCTCTTGATGGACTCCATGCTAGGAGGAGTGAGTGGTGTAAGAGTGGGGATGCAAGTGTGCCGGGAAAGGTGGTGACCGAGGTGGATCGGTCCTCCTGTGTGGCCTCCTTCCCCTTGCTTACTTGGATCCTCTCTGTTAGTTTGAGTTACCTCTCTCCTTCGAGAGTTATCGAAGGTTCTTTTAAGTCTGGATGATTGTTGAACGCCTACCTCGGGACTTTCCCTGTGCTATCAAGCGCATGCGGCGGCGTTCCATGCTGTGGACTGGACGTTTCTCCTGGTCTATACTGTCGGGCACGTGCGGCGCCGTTCCATGCCGTGGACTGGACGTCTTTCCTGGTTCGTGATAAGGGAAACTGTCGTGCGTTCTGACATTTCTTCCGGTCGTCCCATTCCGAGAAGCCTGGCAGTGCTTCGATCGGGGGGCCGCCGCCCCCGGGATTCAAATCTCCTGGTTGACTTCCTCTTTCGAGTGGTGCAGGTAGTTGGTGGAGAGCGTGGCACCTTGGTCAGTGAGCTTCTTTCTTTCCTGGTGTAAGCGGTGGGCGCAGACAGTTATTATGACTTGACAGATGCTTCCTTGTAGTCTTCGGGCTGCTCGCCGGTGTCTCGGGGAAGTGGCTCCGCCCCCTTGATGGTCCGGGGGCATTGTCCAAGTTGGCTGCTGAACTAGAGAGCTAGGATTCGGCTCCGACTCGGGAGGCTCGACCTTCGAAGGGCTCGACCTGGCGGAGGAGGCTGGGCTCGACTCCGGCTCAGGGGGCTAGACCTTGGAAGGACTCGACCCAGCGGAGGAGGGCTCGGCCTCGAAGGGGCTCAACTTGGCGGAGGAGGGCTGACCTCGACTCCGGTCCAGGGATCTCAGCCTCGAAGGGGCTCGATCCTGTGGAGGAGGTCGACATGCGACTCCAGCCCAGAGGGCTTGGCCTCATAGGGGCTCGACCTGACAGAGGAAGGCTGAGCTCGACTTCGGTTCATGGGGCTTAGCCTCGGAGGGGCTCGATCTGGCGAAGGAGGTCGCTCGGCTCCGGCCTAGGCATCCCGAGCTCACGGGTGCCGACCTGACGGAGGACGGAACTCGGCTTTGACGGGCCGCCTCGTTGATCTAGGGGAGCTCAGCTTGGTCAAAGGAGTCCGAGATGGGGTGTCCACCGTGGCAGATTTTATGACATGGCATATGATTGGGAATGCACGTCAACACGTCAGCTTCTCGTCACATCATTTGCCCCCTACTCTCAAGTCCCGTTGGTGCAGGGCGCTCGGGGCGAAGGGAGTAAATGCGCTACTGACGTGAAAAGGTGGGGATCCGGTGTAATGATGGTCACGATTGGTGACGTCTGGGGAAGCAGTTTCTTCAGCCTATCCAGAGGAGCTACGTGGACACGTCCGAGGAATAGTTATTGCGAGTGCAGAATTTAGGACGACCGCAGTCGAAATCAAGCGCCAGCTTCGCCGATCAATGACATGTGGCGTGGATCCATTGATGGGGGCCCATAATGGTACTGTCGGGCACTGGTCATTTCGAAAGGAAAAGCCCCTTTTCGTAGAACGAGCCTCTTTTCAAATCCTGTGTGGTCACCTCCGTCCCGAAGCTTTCCCTACGCTTCCCCGGTCATTTTCGCTTTCCCAAATCTTGAGCAGGTTAGTCTCCTTCCCCGTGCCTGTTGGGTAGAGACCTTCTCTTAGGGCTAGGTTACTCTTCGGATCCCTGCCCATCTTCCACTTCTTCCTATCCCTCGGCTTCCATGTCTCGCTTTGGACCGAGCTTCCGCCCCACCACCAACCAGGGTGAGGCCGGGTCTTCTAGGCCGAGGCCGCCTTCTTCTTCCTCCGACGAGGAGGAGGATGCATCGTGCTTCATGGTCGCCCGAAGGCCCGCGCCTGGGGGAATAGTATTTAGGGAGCCTGCATCTTCTCCCCCACCTCGTCCCCTTCTTCCTCCTGCTTCTACGCCTGTTCCCGAACCCGCTTGATCAACAAGTCCCAATGGGATCGCTTTAGTGATCACTGTCGTGGACCTTGCAACCATCCGAGATACCTATGGTATCCTGGACAGTGTCTGGCTCTCGGTTCCTCGACCGGGGGAGCGGGTCACCTCCAGCGGCCTGCGTCGGATTGCCTTCTATGAGAAGACCTTTTCGGGGGGTTTTTGATTCCCATTCCATCCATTCTTCCTCTCTATCTTGAGCATTTACCACCTCGTTCCTGTCCAACTCGTCCCGAACGCCATCAGGACGATCTTCTCTTTCATTGTCTTGTGTCACTTTCACGGGATTGTTGCCCATTTTTCCTTGTTCGAGACTTTCTTCATCCTGAAATGCCATCCCATCGAGGAGGGGTGGTGGTCTCTTCTTCTCGCCCTAGGGACATAAAGTTTGCGCTTCCCTCTTCCATCAAAGGATGGAAGAGTAGATATTTTCTCGCCTTGATCGAGGGGATCGACTGGGTTTGGAGTGACCCGAATCAATCCCCAAACCGGGATTCCATGGTTGATGCAGCCGACTTGAAGGTGTACGACCAGCTTCGCTCTACCGCGATTCCTTTGCTTGAGGTCCTGCTGTCAGAGCAGAATCTTCATGAAGTCGAGGTCGGCCCAACACAAGAGTTGGGTGAGTTCGGCTCAAAGACTTTCTTCTTCTCTTCTCTTCTTCTTTCTTTCTTTCTTTTTTTTTTAAAAAGAAACTGACGTCTTCTTTTTCAATGCAGCCATGAAGTTCTCCATGAAGGAACTCTCATTTTCCAAGGAGAGGAACCAGGCAGAGAACGCCGGTGAGCCTGCTCTGAAGAGGGCTCGGGTGGATGCCGGTGCAAGCGCGGAGCCAGCTGCACCAGCCTAGCTTGTCCCCGAGTCGAGGAGGAAGAGAGCAGTTGAGTCCGTCCTCGGGCGGCGTGATCCGGTTCTGGTGCCGGAGCCCGAGGTGATGGTTAGGGCTAAATCTGTCGTCGCTGTCGCCGCAGTGGCTTCCCCTCCTCTGGAGATCGTCGAGGTCGAGGAGGACAGGAAGCCAGAAGGTGCGGGGCCGACCTCGATGGCTCCATCCGAGGTGGCACCGAGCTCCCAGCCCACGCCATCCGCCTTGACCACCGACAGAGCAAACGAACCCGTACCAATGGTGAAGAAGAGGGACAGGGACTACCATCGGGTCCCCTTTAGGTTGGGGCCCAATGTATCCCTTGCCAAGGACCCGACACTCACCAAGCTTATGATGGACTTCTCCGTCCAGTCGTGCAACCGGCGAGATAGGAGCGGGAAGTACCTGGCTAATGCCAGTAACGCCTCCTTCTCCAAAATCTATGCCGTAAGTAGATTTCCGATCTGTCATGCTTCCTTTCTTGCTTTATTGTTGATTAACAATATTTTTGATGCAGCAAGGCGCCAAACTCCTATTGATCTGGGACTACTGTCGCAACTGGGTCAAGAGGGAGAAGGAACGCAAGGCAGAGTTCGAGTCTTCAAAGATTGAGCTGCGGCGGAAGAGAGATGAGCTCTGGGAGGCCAACATGATAGCCAAGAAGCTCCAGGGTGAAGTCGCCAGCACCGACCTGCATTCTCGTGAGCTCAAGGAAGAGCTCAAATCAAAGGGTGCCCGGCTAAGGGGGCTCCAAGCGGAGCTGGAGGCGGTGAAGGAGCGGGCCGTCTTCGCTGAGAAGAAGGCTGAGGCCGCCGAGCAGAAGGCCGCCGAGGCAAAGAAGAAGAACTCCGCGGCCGTTAGTTCAGTCGAGGCTGTAAGGAAAGAGGCCGCCGAGGCCGTCCGTAAAGCCGAGGACACGGGCAAGAGGGCGGCGGAGGCGGTGGCCAGCTATAAAGCCTCTAAGGAGTTCAAATTGGACTTCAAGAAGGCAGCAATGGACTCCTTTCTGAAAGGGTTCGAGTACTACTGGTCTTTGCTGCGTCCGATACTTTCGGACAAGCAGATGGCCCGCATCCATCTTCCGGGCTCCACGGCAGGAACACCCCTAGCTTCTGTGGGAGCGGCGGCGGAGGAACGTGCGACCGAGGTAGATCCAACATCAAGTACGATGGCGGCTGACTCGACCCCACCGGTGGCAGCAACGAACCAACCCCACCGGTGACGGCGGTCGAACCAACTCCATTAGTGGTGGCGGTCGAACCAACTCCACCAGCGACGGCCGTTGAAGGAGAGGCCCCAATCGCGGAGGTCGAGGAGGGTGAGGTCCCAGTTGGGTGCCGTCCAGGGAAGGCCCCGGCTGAGTAAGACAGGGTTTTTCTTTCTTTTTGGCTATAACCTCTCCTTTTTGCTATTTTCCACCCTGGGCCGCCTAGTATGTCGGTCCCCAGGAACATTGTAACTTCTTTCTTCAAGCAAATGAAGATACTTTTTGTTAGATTGCCTCGCTCTCCTTCTCTCTCCCATTCTCTCTTCTCATTTTTTTTATGTGATGAGATCAGAGGAGAGTCTTCAACCTTGCTACGGGATGTCCCAAACTTCAGTGCTGTAGAGCTAAGCTTCGGGTTTTGACGTCTCGGAGTTGGGCTCAGAGACTTAGCGGCCGGAGATCTAAACCCCGAGCTTTGGTGCCTCGAAGCTGGGCTCTGGGACTTAGTGGCCGGAAAACTTGGTTCCGGGCATAGATGTATTGGAGCTGGGCTCAAAGACTTGGTGGCCGAAGAGCTTGGCTCTAGGCTTTAAGGTCTCGGTGCTGGGCTCTGAGACTTAGTGACCGAAAAACTTGGTTCCAGGCTTGGATGTTTTGGAGCTGAGCTTGAAGACTTGGTGGCCGGAAAGCTTGGCTCCAGGCTTTAAGGTCTCGGCACTGGGCTCTGAGACTTAGTAGCCAGAAAACTTGGTTCCGGGCTTGGATGTCTTGGAGCTGGGCTTGAAGACTTGGTGGCCGGAGAGCTTGGCTCCGGGCTTTGAGGTCTCGGCACTGGGCTCTGAGACTTAGTGGCCAAAAAACTTGGTTCCAGGCTTGGATGTCTTGGAGCTGGGCTCGAAGACTTGGTGGCCGGAGAGCTTGGCTCCGGGCTTTGAGGTCTCGGCACTGGGCTCTGAGACTTAGTGGCAAAAAACTTGGTTCCAGGCTTGGATGTCTTGGAGCTAGCTCGAAGACTTGGTGACCGGAGAGCTTGGCTCTGGGCTTTGAGGTCTCGGCACTAGGCTCTGAGACTTGGCAGTCGGAGAGCTTGGCTCCGGGCTTTGGTGTCTCGGAGCTGGGCTCGAAGACTTGGTGGTTGGAGAGCTTGGCTCGAGCTTGGATGTCTTGGAGCTGGGCTCGAAGACTTGGTGGCTGGAGAGCTCGGTTCCGGGCTTGGATGTCTTGGAGCTGGGCTCGAAGACTTGACGACCGGAGATCTTGGCTCCGGGCTTTTGTGTCTCGGAGCTGGGCTCGAAGACTTGGCGGCCGAGAGCTTGGCTCCGGGCTTTGGCGTCTCGGAGCTGGGCTCAAAGACTTGGCGGTCGGAGAGCTTGGCTCCGGGCTTTGGTGTCTCGGAGCTGGGCTCGAAGACTTGGTGGCCATAGAGCTTGGCTTCCGGGCTTGGTGTCTCAGAGCTGGGCTCGAAGACTTGGTGGCCAGAGAGCCTGGCTCTGAGCTTTAGTGTCTCGAGCTGGGCTCGAAGACTTGGTGGCCGGAGAGCTTGATTCCGGCTTGGATGTCTTGGAGCTAGGCTCGAAGGCTTGGTGACCGGAGAGCTTGGTTCCGGGCTTGGATGTCTTCAAGCTGGGCTCGAAGACTTGGTGACCGGAGCTGGAGAGCTTGGTTCTGGGCTGGGCTCGAATGTCTGGAGCTTGGTTCTGGGCTCGAATGTCTTAGAGCTGGCTCGAGAGAGCTTGGCTCCGGGCTTTGGTGTCTCAGAGTTGGGCTCGAAGACTTGGTGGCCGGAGAGCTTGGCTCCGGGCTTTGGTATTTCGAAGTTGGGCTCGAAGACTTGTTGGCTGGAGAGCTTGGCTCCGGGTTTGAATGTCTTAGAGCTGGGCTCGAAGGCTTGGTGAACGGAGAGCATGGTTCTGGGCTTGGATGTCTTGGAGCTGGGCTCGAAGGCTTGGTGGACAGAGAGCTTGGTTCCGGGCTTGGATGTCTTGGAGCTGGGCTCGAAGGCTTGGTGGCTAGAGAGCTTGGTTACGGGCTTGGATGTCTTGGAGCTGGGCTTAAAGACTTGGTGGTCGGAGAACTTGGTTCCGGGCTTGGATGTCTTGGAGCTGGGCTCGAAGACTTGGCGGCTGGAGAGCTTGGCTCCGGGCTTTAGTGTCTCGAAGCTGGGCTCGAAGACTTGGTGGCCGGAGAGCTTGGCTCCGGGCTTTGGTGTCTCGGAGCTGGGCTCGAAGACTTAGTGGCTGAAGAGCTTGGCTCCGGGCTTGGATATCTTGGAGCTGGGCTCGAAGGCTTGGTGGCCGGAGAGCTTGGTTCCGGGCTTGGATGTCTTGGAGCTGGGCTCGAAGACTTGGTGGCCGAGAGCTTGGTTCTGGGCTCGGATGTCTTGAAGCTTGGCTCGAAGACTTGGTGGTTGGAGAGCTTGGCTCTGAGCTTTAGCGTCGAACCCGGGGTATGGCGAAGTTCTCCTGCAAGGCAAGAAACATTTACACAAGGGGAACCTTAATTATTGATGAGAAAGAACCTTACGCTATTAGTGCTGGAGAACCGGCCCCCGTTTTGACAGCGGAGAGTTGGCCTCCGAGTTTTGGCATGCCGGACCTTGGGCTAGGTAGCAATATTCCTGCAAGGCAGGAGGCGATCTGTGCAAAAATGGCCTTTATTATTTTAAAGGGCGAGCCTTACATTACTGACAATATTTTCTCAGGTTGCAGGCGTTCCATGTTCGCGAAAATCTGGCACCGCCCAGATCTGCGAGGTAGTAGGCTCCGTGCGGAAGAGCTTCAACCACCTTATAGGGACCTTCCCAGTTTGACGAGAGCTTGCCGCACTCCCGGGTTGAGATGCTTCAGCTCGGCGGAGCACCAGGTCAACAGGTCGAAATACCTTGGGCCTTACTCAGACGTTGTAGTATCGGGCCTTGGGCTAGTTTTACTTTTTTATAAAAAAATTATACTATATTATAATATATAATATATAATATAATAAATTATAATAAATTTATTATATTTTAAATATAAAATATTTATTATAATATAAAAATATATTATAATATATTATTATAATATCTTTTAATTAATTTTATTTTAATTAATGTTATAATATCTTTTAAATTTTTTAATATATTTTTTAAAATCTTATTAGATTAAAATTTAATTAAAAAAGTATTTATGGGGTGCAGAGGTATTTAATAGTGCATTTATGAAGGATTTTCATTTAATTCCTTAAATGCCTTTTAAAAAATTAAATTCAATTCGGCTATGAAGGGCATTTTTGAAATTAAATCAAACATTACGAATGGTATTTTTAAAATTAAATCAAACATTACGAAGGATATTTTAAATTAATTTCAAAGTGCACTTCGTAACGTTTGCTTTAATTTTCAAAATACCCTTCGTAATGTTTGAAATCGTCACTGGGTCGATTTCAAGCTGTTTGAAATCGTCTCTGGCATGGACGAATTCAAGCCTTTCACCTGTACGTCCCATCATCCATGAGTGAGAGAAGACCTCGTCCGTGAGTGAGAGAAGACCTCGTCCGTGAGTGAGAGAAGATCTGAAATCGTTTTTGGTAAAGACGATTTCTCAACTTGAAATCGTCTTTGCCACAGACGATTTCAATCCAGCTGGCGCCCCTGTCACGCATTGTTTTGTTTGGTCGGAAAGTGAGTTTTTCTGCCACGTGGACAAAAAACATCTAATTTTGTAAATATAGATAAAAATACCTATTTTGGTAATTTTTTTCATTATTTAAAAAAATTCTGATTTTTTACGGATATCTGGTTTTTTGGTAATTTAATCTTAGATTTAGATGTACGTACAATCTGGTCCCCTAGTGCAAGGTGAATCTTGCACTGGTTCAAATAAAGCAGCCAATGGAATGATCGACACAAAAATTCATCAACCAGTCATCTTGCAAAGCTGAGTAGATTAATATTAATTTGTTACTACGAAGGATCAAAAGAAAAAAAAAAAGGAAAGACTTGCGGAGGTTAATAACCCACTGGAAAAACTTTTGCAACAATGCAACAAAAATGAATACTTAACCTCAATAAATTACGTACAAAAAATCCAAGTAAAAACTTCTCCTATAAGCTTGGGAGAGTGTTGATAGCAGCATGTACCGGCCAACTACACAAGAAGGCGGCCCAAAAAGAAGCCACTTATTCGCCCCCCCATGCTCCCTTTGATCACATCCTCCAATCCCCCCCTCTCTCTCTCTCGGACTGCCACAAGGACTGCTTCCCCCTCCCCTCCCACCCCTTGATAGCAGAGGAAGGAAGGAATCGATCAGGTGCCATGGACGGTGATCAGCGAGGCCCGGCGTTTAGGTGTAAGGCGGCGGCTTTGGCAGGTTGACGACGTTACCGCAGAGCACGGTGTTATCCGGAATGTTATACTCATCCCTCAGTGACCGCGCCGGCGAGACCACGCTGATGTAGAGCTCCTGCCCCAAGTATTGCTTGTCCCAGATAATCGTCCTCACGTTCCACATTCCGGCGTTGTCGAACGTCATCCATATCGCCGACCATGACCTCGGATACACCTGAACCGTGTGCCGGCTCACTGCATCAAGAAGGTTGTAGGTACTTCTTTTGTCGGGTGACCAATGCCCGCGTCCCATTCTGTATTATTATTTTAAACAAATATGTATTAGATCAAGTACCAGCAGTATTATGTCATCATAAATTACAATCTTGAGTTGATTGCCATGGCATGCATGACACCGTACCGTATGATATGATAAGATATTTTTTCTCTAATTTGATTACTGTACCTGTTTATAGGAGGACTAATAGCCAGCTCATGGTCATACAAGATCAACTTTGTAGCTTAGGCCTCTTCATAAATTTTTAGATATTTTATTTTTTAATTTTATGAATATATTCGTGCATGTTTAGTTTTAATTTAATATATTTGATTTATCCACACACAAAAAAATAATAATAATAATAATAAAATAAATAAATAAAAGGGAAGCAAACTTACCCGACAGGGAAGAAGGAATAGCCATCGATGTGATAAGCATGGATGCTTCTCTCGGGGTTCTCGAGGATGATCTCGATGAATGTTCGGTAGGTGCAGCTGATGACGTTGGGTGCAATGACGATCTGGGAACTGTCTGCCGGGGGATCGTCGCCGATGATGTCGTACTTGAAGTCCTTGTCGGTGACGCCGTAGTACTCGGAGAGCTTGAGCGGGGTGGCGGGGTTTTCATGGGAGACGCCATTGAGAGCATAGCGGCGCTTGCTGTCGACGAGACCGGTGCTGCCACGGAGCGTGATGGTGCGGGTGAGGTTGATGCTGCCGTAGTGGTAGGAACCCTGGGGATTGGGGCGGGCGGCGCTGGCGGTGAGGTTCCAGCGGAAGGAGCGCCACTGGTTGAAGGACCAGGCCCAGCCGGAGGGGGGCGGCGGCAGGTCCGGGGACGGTGGCGTGTTGGAGCCGGCGTAGCGGATGACGGCGGTGCCGCCGCAGTGGTACTTGGTGAAGCGGGTGGAGATGACCATGTAGTAGTCGCCTGGCTGCTGGTCGGCTGTGACGAAGACCGAGAAGCACTGGCCGGTGTGGAGGTCCAAGGAGTCGTACAAGTTCTGAATGGTGTGGGAGCCCTCCATCTCGACGAGCCTAAGCGCGTGCTTCTGGATGCGGAAGTTTAGGGAGGTCTTGATGCCGACGTTGCAGACGCGGTAGCGGTAGGTCTTGCCGGCCTCCATGGTGAACATGGGTGGCTCGTCCTTGCCGGAGGCGTCCTTGCCGTGTTTTCCATTGATGAGGACGACGGTGGGGCGACCGATGCCGCGGCCTCTGTCGAGGCGGCGGGCCAGCACCTTGTGGCTCTTGGTATGCCAGTCACCGGCGAGGACGTTGAACTCTTCTGCCGGGTCGGAGTAGGGGACGGGAATGAGGAGCCGGCTGTGAACGCGGATCATGCCGATACCACCGGCCGCCTTCTGCATGCCGATGGACGGGAAGTAGAAGTAGCTACCGATCTGGTCTTTGGGCTGGAAGTGGTACGTCCAGTTCTTGCCCGGCATTATCGGGCAGTTGGTTCCCGGCAACCCATCCATCCACGAGTTCTTCCTCTGCTGAATGCCATTCCTGTCAAGCAAAAAAAATTAATATTAATCCAACTCGTGCATGCATGCAAGTGGTGTTTTTTTGTTATTGTTGTTGTTGCTGCTGCTGCTGCTGTTGTTGTTGCTCTGTTGTGGAGAGAGAGAGAGAGAGAGAGAGAGAGAGAGATGGATAACGTACCATGAGAAGAGGAAGGGCTCGTCGAGTTCGTTGAAGACATTGACGATGATGTTGTTGTTGGAAGTGCAGTTGATTTCGGGGCCGGGAAACTGGTTGTTGATGAGGATGACCTGCTGGGGAACGCCCAGAGGTGAGATGGTGCCATAGGTGACGTTCCATGTGAAGAAGAGATACGGGTCCTCGGCCTGGACCGTCGAGAGGCTGAGGAGGGCTAGTAGCACGATCAGCACCACTCGCGACATCTCTCTCTCTCTCTCTCTCTTCTGTTTACTTTGTTCTCTCTTTTGCTATATATCTATTTTAAACATAGCAATGATCGATATATATGGCATTTGTTTTAGCTTGAGTTTGGGGGATGGGAGGATGGAAGAGGTGAGTTTGATTAGGTCATGGAGGAGGAAGAAGAGAAGGGCAAGACGAGAGCTCGGCTCTGTCTTTAGAACTTGGCTTCGCAATGGCTCTTTATTTATAAGACATCCAGTAACTCCAACTACTGTAGAGAATTAAGAAAGGGAGGCTGGTTGGAGGGGTTTGGGCCACATGCCCGTTCAAAAGCCTTGCGCTGTTTCACTCGTTCTCCGCGCGTTTCGCGTTCTTTCCTTCTCAACGGTTTTCCCCACCTGGGGAAGGGAGGAAAGGAGGGAGAACGAGGAGGGCGGAGAGAGAAGGGGTCGCTGCTCGCTGCTCCCTGCTATGATCAAATAGACCTGGTCCATGCATCTAGGATCAAATCAATCCAATTAATAATTTTATCCAAGAATGAAATGAATCCAACTGGAATCATATCATCCTACATCCACGATGGAACTCGTCCACCTAATAATTTCTCAACTCACCAGTCACCCCACAAGGATCCGGACTCCAACTATACTTAATTCTCTTTCCTTTGGGGTGCATGCGCTATATCATTTCTTTTTACGTTGGGGTGTTTTTTGTGTAGCTTTCGATACTTTTGATCAACCTATCTATTGATCGGAGACAACGTTTAGGAGGTTGAGACCGTCGAATAGTTTAGCTTTAAATTTTAAATAAAATATATTAAGGAGCCAAAAAAAGAAAAGAAAGAAAAATATTAAACTAGTATCATGTTATCCCAAACAACTCCTTAATCTTTGGAAGAGGTATGAGTCGATGGATGTGATTGCTACAACAGGAAATTAAGGATTTTATTGATAATTATTTTAATATTTACCAATAATTATTATCACCATTAATATTTTTATTGATAATTACTTATTTGCCAATTGAACCAAGGTTCGAAAAATTATACCGGTAAATACAGAAAATTATCGCTATAGATTTGCATTATTATGATAATTATTACTACCAAATATAATTATCACGAGAAAGCAGCTCATCTTCATTCAAAAATATATCTTATGTTGCCGCCCGGATCGTCGTGGCCCGTAGCTGCTGATGGCGTCGGGTGTGTCGCGTCCGTCCACCTGGGAATGCTTCCGGTGCCTCGGGACCTACAAGGAAGCAACGTCAGTGACCCGGGCCGGGGATTCCGGCAGGGGCACTCCGACGGTCAAATCAGTGACGATCCAGGGGAACATATCCTCCTGGTCGAGCCTCTCTGGATGAGCTCCATGCTAGGAGGAGTGAATATAGTGTGAGTGGAAGATGAGGACGAGCTGGGAATGGTGTTGGCCGATGTGGTCTTGCCCTCCTCTCTAGTCTTCTTCCCTTGTGTCGCTTTGGTTCTTCTCTTTGTGGTGGTTGCGTTGTTCTTGCTTGAAATTAGAAAAAAATGAGCATTGTTACATCCTTTTTGCTTACACTAGCTAGGTCCTTTTTTGCGGCTTGCCTCGGGGTCCTCCCATGTTGGCAGAAGGGTGTGATGTGACATCGTGCCGTGAACGGTACGCCTTCTTTATTGGATATCTGGGGAAGCTTCTACAATCTTCTGACATTCCTTCGATTTGCCCCTCCCTGGAAGCCTGGCAGGGGCCTCGACTGTCGCGCCGCCGCTCTTGGGAATCACGCTCCTTCGTATCTTTTTTCTGATCGTACAGCAAGCCGGTAGGGAGCACAGTGCCTTGATGTAAGCTTTCCTTCTTCCTGGTGTGAATGGCGACCGTGGGCATTAATGGTGATGTGGCGGGTGCTGTCGTACGGTCCTCGGGAGGTCCGCCACTGTCTTCGGCTGGGAGGTGATGCTTCCTTGGCGATTGACACCTTGACTTGCATTGGAGACCGAGTTGGGAAGATGGGGCCCACCTGCAGGGGACCCGCCTTGTGGCGGCTCGGCTGTGTGGAGAGGGGCCGAGCTCGGCACCAGGCCAGAGGGGCCCAGCTTTGATCGAGCTCGAACTGGCTGAGGTGGCTGAGGTGCACCTAGACCAGGGGACCCGGCCTCGAAAGGGGTCCCGCGTGGTGGAGGAGGCTTGAGCTCGACTCCGGACCGCGGGACCCGAGCTCGGGCTCGGAAGGTTTGCCTCTGGTGGGATTTGAGATCGGCCCCGACTTAGGCACCCCGACCTGGCGGGTACTGACCTAGCGGAGGATGGAGCCCGGCTTTCGACGGGCGGCCCGCTGGCATCGAGGGCTCAGCCCGGCAAAGGGGCCTGCGGTGGTAATCCCGCGTGGCGTCCGATGGGAGCTCCACGTCAGGCTCCTAGCTCCACGTCAACGATCTGGTCACATCATCTTATATGATAATTACGACTAAAAAGTGCACAAAGCTAACTCTTAATAATTATTAATGATAATTAAAATTACAATAATTTTGGTAATTATTGTTGGTAAATATAAATGCCACAATATAGCAACTTGCCTATCCAAAGGCATGTTTTTCGTTTCAATTATAATTGATGCTAAAAGATGTACCAAATTGACTCTTAATAGTTATTAATGGTAATTAAAAATGCTACAATATATATTTTTTGTCTGCGTTATAATATGATATATTAATATAAGAACTTTAATTAATATAATAATTGGTACCTGTTGCCGCCTAACCGCCATGGCTTGTAGCTTGGAGATGACCTTGGACGCTGACCTCATCGCTCGGGAGCCAACTCATGCACTCGAACCTGCAAAACAGAGGAGACCCGGACTGGGGATCCTGGCGGGGGCACTCCGACGATCAAGTCAGTGATGATCGAGGAGAACATATCCTTCCCTGTGGATCCCTTTGCTTGGACTCCATACTTGGAGGAGGAGATTTGGTTTGAAAAAGAGAGAGAATAGAGCGGGGGTCGTAGCGGTATAGGAGAGCTCGAGCTGTGTGGCTGTATCCGTCAAGACCCTTCCGATGAGTCTCCGGTAGCCCAGAGCGCTCGGCCTCTCGGTCCTTCTCCCGTGTGCTGCCCCTTCGCTCGTTTTTTTGAGTTAGTCTTGCTTACCTCTATTTAGAACTTTTGGAGGATTCTTTTAGACCAGGATCCCTCCCAGCAGCTTATCTCGGGATCTTCTCCCTCTACAGGCACTGGAAGGTTAACGTCTGGCAGTGCTCCGTGCCGTGCGCACAGGTACCTTCCTTATTCGTGATAAGGAGTTATGTTGCCGGCTCAGACCTCCCTCCTGGTCGCTCCATTTTGAAAAATTTGGCAGAGCCTCAATCAGGGGGCACTCATCCCTGTATTTGAATCTTCCGGGATGATTTCCTCTTTTGGGTGGCGCAGATGGTCGGTTGGGAGTGCAGCGCCTTGGTCAGGGCGCCCTTTCCTATCTGGTGTAAGCAGCAATGGAAGTGATTATGGCATCCTGGGGGGTGCTCTTCCATGGTCTTTGGATGGTGGTCCCCTGCCTAAGGGGGTGGCGCCGCGGACTTTGACTTTCAGCTACTGGACCTCTCGCTTGAAGAGAGCTTGACTTGAGGAGAGCAAGAGCTCGACTTCGGTCGAGGTGTACTCAACCTCGAGGGAGCCACCTAATGAAGGAGCTCGAAGAGAGCAGGAGCTCGATCTCGAGTGAGCCATCTGGTGAAGGAGCTCGATGAGAGCAGGAGCTCGAGGAGAGCAGGAGCTCGACTCCGGCCGAGGTGGGCTCAACCTCGGGGGAATCACCCGATGAAGGAGCTCAAAGAGAGCAGGAGCTCGACTTCGATCGAGATGGGCTTGACCTCGAAGGAGCCACCTGGCGAAGGAGCTCGAGAAGAGAGCAGGAGCTTGACTCGACAAAGGTGGGTTCGACCTTGGGAGAGCCACCTGGCGAAAGAGCTCTAGAAGAGAGTAGGAGCTTGACTTCGATGGAGGTGGGCTAGACCTCGGAGGAGCCACCTGGTGAAGGAGCTCGAGAAGAGAGTCTAACATTGTAACTTCTGTCCATGTGGCATCTGACTGCATCTGGTAGAGGCTCCACGTCAACGATCCCGCCATATCAGTACCTTTTCAAAGATTAATATTTATCATAATAGTATCAAATCAGCTAATAAAATTTAACAAGGCACTATATATTATAATAACCAAAAAAGTATTTACATCGTATATTTTGTCAAATATTTGTAACTGTTAAACGGAAATACAGCAATAAATATATATCCATTACAACCATAAATGAAAAAATAACAATCAAATCTAGACCTCGATGAACTCCATAAGTATTAACTAAATTCTTAATTCAAAGCAGTCCATTAACTTACAATATGCATCTTGAAAAAAAAAAGCGTACAAATTAGTTACTAAACTTTTAGGATAACTTAACCCAGCAAATTCACAAACTCATTTTTATATGAAAGTCATAAAGATAAAATAACATTTTAGTTAATATTCTTTGAGAGCAACAACTATCAATATATGAAAAGATAAAAATAAATAAGATAAATGCAATATATTCCAATAACAAGCAATGAACACTAAAATTATAATAATATTGAAATGATAGTGGCAAAACTAATGAATACTAAAAATTAGTGAAATGGATAAAATATGGAATGATAAATTTAAAACCTATTCTTCTTTCCTACAAGAATATGGCTTATGTAGTAATTAGTTTTTTCACGCTTCGAATCCTGTACCGAAATCGACTACATGACCGGCAGCATAATCCTGGGTTTTATCCTAGAGATCATGCCAGGCCTAGATATACAAGAGTCACTTCATTTAAAATCATAGCAATTAAACCAACATTATTTAACTAAATAATCTATTTATTCAAGTCAAAACTACTAAATGATCCATTGAGTTATTATATAAGAATCAGCAATAGATCTAACTAAACAAAACTAACTAAACAATTTAAATATTGATATTCAGTCTCATGCCTAGCCAGATCCTTGCTATGCATCATTTTACCATGAATCCAATCCACTACCAAGCTCGAATATCCTGCATAACTCTGAGAAAGAAGAAAGTAGAGGGTTGTGAGCTTCACAACCCAGTAAGAATTCCATACAATCACACCAATAATAATATAATTTTGGAAATAGTAAGAAAATACTAGTATGTCATGTCATGCAATCAAATAACTCAAATGTTATGTATAACAAAACCTTTTTTAAAATTATATTTTCTTTTCATGTTCCATTAGTTATCCTTCTTTTTTATGATTTTGGACTAATCACGGTTATGCTTCAGTACATGACTGGCAATCTCATTATCACACTTCAGCCTATGACTGAAAATCTCGATATCATACTTTAGCTTATGATGGATAATCTCATTGTCACACTTCAGTCTGTGATTGGCAATCTCGATGTCATACTTCAGCCTGTGACTAGCAATCTCAGTAATCACGATCCCATGGTATAGCTAGTCCAAATATCTCTTTTTCTTGGTTATCACTTTATCAATTCATGTCATGTTGTCAAATCATGTCATCTCAAATTTTTCAATAATCGGCATCACGATCCAAACCATCAAAGAAGTTATGCTTGATGATACATGGTATACATGAACAAAAAAATAATAATAATATCAATCATACTATCCATCATAAGAAGTCAAAACATACCATGCAAAAATAATCATGCATGCTAATGCTCATATGCACGGATCAAATCATGCCATGTAAAATACATGTATAGAACTAGTAATCATGTCCAGAACTTTTACCTTTATAGAGATAACTAACACGCCTGATATTGGTCCGTACCCAGAACCCGTACAATGCCCTTCTGCTTAGAATGCTACCTCCTACAATAATAATTTTTAATATAAATAAATAATCTTAGGATAATTGTAAATCCAAACCTTTTACCCGTAAAATTTTAAATTTTTAGAGAGAGACTTTTCGATCTCCCCCCTCATAATTTATTATTATTATCATTTCTCTCTTCTCTCTCTTCTTTCTCTCTCTCTCTCTCTCTCTCATCTTCTCTCTTCTCTTTTTTTTCTTTTCCTTTTCTCTTTCACTTTTTTTCTCTTTTCTTTCTTTTCTTCTCCTTCTTCCTTCTTTCTTTCTTCCCCGACTTCCTACCTGGTTCGGTCGAACAGGTTTCAATCATTCCTGGAAAACATGGAAGATGGTGGACAGGGGAAGGGACTTGCCGGTCATCGCCAGATGGAGGGTGATCGGGCGATGGGCACCGGTGTCCATCTAGTTTGAGGAGGCCAAGATCAAAAATATCATTTTACCCCTATTTTTAATCTACAGGGAAAGAGACTTACTGGCATCGAGGGAACTCGCGGCTGCTCACCAGAAAGGAGGAAGACGACTGCATAGGGTTTGATTGAGTTCCACTAGCAACGATGGAGGGGGGTCTTTAAAGAAGAAAGAAATGAGAGATCTTCTCACCGTATGGGGAGGAAAATTGATTAACCGGTGCCCCGACCCTTCGTGACACTCCACCGGCCGAGTTCCATCCCTCCACGGCCCTCCCTTCTGGCTTCTCTGGTGGAAACATCGACAGGATAAACAAGGGTTCCGTCCCCTGTTTTCCTTCTTTTTTTTCTGAATTTCGAATTGAAGTTGGCGGTGGCTGCCAACTTCAGCCCATGCAGCTAAAAAAAAATCAAGTTTTCACATTCTCCTCCATTAAAATAATTTCATCCTCGAAATTAGCTTGCTTGATATTTAAACTTTAGAGGTATCCATTTTTCATGACTCTCAGGTTAAAGAATCAATATTCTTGTCCCACTTTAAATACTTTTAAACACCATACTTCTGCTGCACACTCTGATATTAATCAAATCCTCTAATTTTATTATGTTGAATTTCTGACAAAAATACTACTTTACATTATAACCTAAACAAAATCCAACCTTTAAATACTTTTAAATAAAACAAGGTCGAACTATTAAATTTCTTATCCTTACTAGGCATTGAGCATGTCATATCAAATTTAAGCTTTAACTCATTTTCTACATTTAAAGTTTTTGTATAAAATTATACCATCTATTCAAAACATCAATAATTCTAATTCAGATCCAAACTATTTATACTTTACTTGACAATTCAGATAGATAATCTGAATCAACTTTTCTCTTGAAAAGTTAACATTAACTCTAACAAAATAAATGACTTTCAATCAATGCTCTTATGAATAGAATCAATCAAATTATCTCTCATAAAACTATCTTACCATACTCTTAGCATCAATTAACAAACTACCTAAAATATTATCCCTTATAGGCTAAACTCATATAAGTCTCCAATACTTTTTTTTTTTGCTCAAAATAATATCGGTAGCAGGATAACTTAAATCTTCTCATAGATCTTAAATTTGACTTAGAGTTGACATACCCAAATTTTGATATCATTCAAATCATATTATAACCACTTATATCACCGTTCCAAGTGATTATACATTAAGCCTCGATACTATTCATGTCATGTCCAAACTACTTATATCACAGTTCCAAGTAATCATAAGTTGAGCTTCAATATCATCCATGTCATGCTCTAATCATTTATGTCATAGTTTCAAGTAATCATAACTTAAGTTATGATATCATTTTGTCATGTCCTAATAATCATCATGTGATTTCTAAATCACTTATGTCACAGTCTTGAACAATCATGACCTGAATTTCGATGTCATCATGTCTATCCTAATCACTTATGCCATAATCCCAAATTATCATAACCTAAGCTCTGATACCACTCTATCATGCTCCAAATTCTATACCGGAATCGGCTACGTGACTAGCTGCATAATTCTAGATTTTATCCTAGAGATCATGTCAGGCCTAGGTACACAAGAGTCATTTCATTTAAAATCAAAGTAATTAAAGCAACATTATTTAACTAAATAATCCATTTATTCAAGTCAAACCTACTAAATGATCCGCTGAGTTATTACATAAGTATCAGTAACATATCTAACTAAACAATCTAAATGTTGATATTCAGTCTCACGCCCAGCCAGATTCTTGCTATGTATCATTTCACCACGAATCCAATCCACTACCAAGCTCGAATATCTTGCACAACTCTGAGAAAGAAAAAAGCAGGGGGTTGTGAGCTTTACAGCCCAGTAAGGATTCTATACGATCATACCAATAATAATATAATTCTAGAAATAGCAAGAAAATACTAGTATGTCATATCATGCAATCAAACAACTCAAATATCATGTATAACAAAATCTTTGATAAAATTATATTTTCTTTTCATATTTCATTAGTTATCCTTCTTCTTTAGGGTTCTGGACTAACCACGATCATGCTTCAACCCATGACTGTCAATCTCATTGTCATACTTTAGCCTATGACTAGCAATCTCGGTGTTATACTTCAACCAATGATGGGCAATCTCATTGTCACACTTTAGCCTGTGACTGACAATCTCGGTATCAAACTTCAGCCTGTGAGTGGAATCTCAATAACCACGATCTCATGGCATAGCTAGTCCAAATATCTCTTTATCTTGGTTATCACTTTATCAATTCATGTTATGCTGTCAAATCATGTCATCTTAAATTTTTCAATGATCGGCATCACGGTCCAAACCATCAAAGTAGTTATGCTTAATGATACATTGTATACAGGAACAAAAATAATAATAATAATATCAATCGTACTATCCATCATGAGAAGTCAAAACATACCATACAAAAATAATCATGCATGCCAATACTCATATGCATGGATCAAATCATGCCATGTAAAAATATGTATAGAATTGGTGATCATGTCCTGAATCCTTACCTCTCTAGAGACAATCAACATGCCTGATATTGGTCCATACTCGAAACCTGCACAATGTCCTTCTACTTAGAAGGCTGCAGCCTACAATAATAATTTTTAATATAAATAAATAATCTTAGGATAATTGTAAATTCAAACCTTTTATCCATAAAATTTTAAATTTCCAAAAGAGACTATTCGATCTCCCCCTCACTATTTATTATTATTATTTTTTTCTTTCTCTCTCTCTCTCTCCTTTTTCTTCTCATCTTCTCTCTCCTTTTTTTTCCTTTTCCTTTTCTCTTTCCTTTCCTTTTCTTTTTTTATTTTCTTTCTTTTCTTCTCCTTCTTCTTCCTTCTTTCTTTCTTCCCGGCTTCCTACCTGTTCGGTCGAACAGGCTTCCATTATTCCCAAAAACCATGGAAGATGGTGGTCGAGGGAAGGGACTCACCGATCATCATTAGATGGAGGGTGATCGGGCGACGAGCACCGTTGTCTGTCCAGTTCAAGGAGGCTAAGATCAAAAATATCATTTTACCCATATTTCTAATCTACGGGGAAAGAGACTTATCGACATCAAGAGAACTCGTGGCCGCTCACCAGAGAGGAGGAAGATGGCCGCATAGGGGTTGATTGAGTTCCACTAGCGACAGTGGAGGGGGGGTTTTTAAAGAAGAAAGAAATGAGGAATCTCCTCACTATACGGGGAGGAAATTTGATCGACCGGTGCCTCGAACCTCTGTGACACTCCACCAACCGAGTTCACCCCTCCATGGCCCTCCCTTTTGGCTTCTCCAGTGAAAACATTGACAGGATAAACAGGGGCTTCGTCCCCTGTTTTCCTTCTTTTTTTTTCTGAATTTCAATTGAAGTCGGCAGTGGCTGCCAACTTCAGCCCAAGCGACCCAAAAAATATCAGGTTTTCATATTATTTTCCTGTTAAAATAATTTTGTCCTCGAAATTAGCTTGCTTGATGTTTAAACTTTAGAGGTATCCATTTTTCATGACTCGGTTAAAAAATCAATATTCTTGTCCCACTTTAAATACTTTTGAACACCACACTTCTGCTGCGCACTCTGATATTAATCAAATCCTCTAATTTTATTAGGTAAATTTCTGACAAGGATACTACTTTACATTATAACCTAAATAAAATCCAACCTCCAAATACTTTTAAATAAAACAAGGTCAAACTATTAAATTTTCTTATCTTTACTAGGCCTTAAGCATGTCATATCAAATTTAAGCTTCAACCCATTTTCTATATTTAAAGCTTTTGTATAAAATTGTACCATTTATTCAAAATATCAATAATTCTAATTCAAATCCGAACTATTTATGCTTCCCTTAATAATTCGGTTAGACAATCTGGATCAACTTTTCTCTTGAAAAGTTAACATTAACTCTAACAAAATAAATAACTTTCAATCAATGCTCTTATGAATAGAATCAATCATATTGTCGCTCATAGAATTATCTTACCATACTCTTAGCACCAATTAACAAACTACCTAAAATATTATCCCTTATAGGCTGAACCCAATAAGTCTTCTAATACTTTTTTTTTTGCTCAAAACAATATCGGTAGTAGAATAACTTAAATCTTCTAAAAAAATCTTAAATTTGACTTAGAGTTGATATACCCAAATTTTGATATCATTTAAATCATATCCTAATCACTTATATCACCATTCCAAGTGATTATACATTACGCTTTGATACTATTCATGTCATGTCCAAACTACTTATATCACAATCCCAAGTAATCATAAGCTGAGCTTCAATATCATCCATATCATGTCCTAGTCATTTACGTCATAGTTCCAAGTAATCATAACTTAAGTTATAATATCATTCTGTCATGTCCTAATAACCACCATGTGATTTTCAAATCACTTATGTCACAGTCTTGAATAATCATGACTTGAATTTCGATGTTACTCATGTCTATCCTAATTACTTATGCCATAGTCCCAAATCATCATCTTACTCTGATACCACTCTATCATGTCCCGAATCCTGTACTGGAATCGGCTATGTGACTGGCCACGCAATCTTAGATTTTATCCTAAAGATCAGGCCAGGTCTAGGTACACAAGAGTCACTTTATTTAAAATCAAAGCAATTAAACCAACATTATTTAACTAAATAATCCATTTATTCAAGTCAAAACTACTAAATGATCCACTGAGTTATTACATAAGTATCAGCAACACATCTAACTAAACAAAATTAACTAAATAATATGTATATTGATATTCAATCTCACATCCAGCCAGATCCTTGCTATGCATCATTTTATCATGAATCCAATTCACTACCAAGTTTGAATATCTTACACAACTCCGAGAAAGAAAAAAATAGGGGGTTGTGAGCTTTACAGTCCAGTAAGATTCCATACGATCATACCAATAATAATATAAGTCTAGAAATAGTAAGAAAATACTAGTATGTCATATTATACAATAAAATAACTCAAATATCATGTATAACAAAATCTTTGATAAAATTATATTTTCTTTTAATGTTTCATTAGTTATCCTTCTTCTTTAGGGTTCTGGACTAACCACGGTCATGCTTCAACCCATGACTGGCAATCTCATTATCACACTTCAGCCTGTGACTAGCAATCTCAGTATCACACTTCAGTCAATGACGAGCAATTTCATTGTCACACTTCAGCCTGACTGGCAATCTCAGTATCAAACTTCAGCCTGTGACTAGCAATCTCAGTAACCATGATATCATGGCATAGTTAGTACAAATACCTCTTTCTCTTGGTTATCACTTTATCAATTCATGTCATGCTGTCAAATCATGTCATCTCAAATTTTTCAATGATCGGCATCACGGTCCAAACCATCAAAGTAGTTATGCTTGATGATACATGGTATACAAGAACAAAAATAATAATAATAATATCAATCGTAGTATCCATCATGAGAAGTTAAAATATACTATGCAAAAATAATCATGCATGTTAATGCTCATATGCACGGATCAAATCATGCTATGTAAAATATATGTATAGAACTTGTGATCATGTCCATAATCCTTACCTCTCTAGAGACAACCAACATGCTTGATATTGGTCCGTACTCGAAACCCGTACAATGCCCTTTTACTTAGAAGGCTACCCTTTACAATAACAATTTTTAATGTAAATAAATAATCTTAGGATAATTGTAAATCCAAACCTTTTACTCGTAAAATCTCAAATTTCCAGAGAGAGACTTTTCGATCTCCCTCCTCACTATTTATTATTATTATTATTATTTTCTCTCTCTCTCTCTCTCTCTCTCTCTCTCTCTCATCTTCTCTTTTCCTTTTTTTCTTTTTCCCTTTCCTTTTTTTTTTCTCTTTTCTTTCTTTTCTTCTCTTCTCATTCCTTCTTTCTTTCTTCCTCGACTCCCTACCTGGTTCGACCGAACAGGCTTCCATCATTCTCGAAAACCATGGAAGATAGTGGACGGGGGAAGGAACTCGATGGTCATCGCCAGATGGAGGGTGATCAGGCGATGGGCACCTGTGTCCATCAGGTTCGAGGAGGCCAAGATCAAAAATATCATGTTACCCCTATTTCTAATCTATGGGGAGAGAGACTTATCGGCATCGAGGGAACTCACGGTCGCTCACTAGAGAGGAGGAAGATGGCCTCACAGGGGTTGATTGAGTGCCACTAGCAACGGTGGAGGGAGGTTTTTAAAGAAGAAAGAAACGAGGGATCTCCTCATCGTACGGGGAGGAAACTTGTTCGACCGGTGCCCCGACCCTTCGTGACACTTCACCGACCGAGTTCCACCCCTCCACGGCCCTCCCTTCCAGCTTCTCTAGCAAAAACATCGGTGGGATAAACAGGGGCTCGATCCCCTGTTTTCCTTTTTTTTCTGAATTTCGAATTGAAGTCGGTAGTGGCTGCCGACTTCAACGCAGGCAGCCCAAAAATAAAAGGGTTTTCACAAGTTTATCTCCATACTTTAAAATGAATATATTAACTTTGCTAATGTCTTTGTGAATAATGAAAGAAAAAATTAAGAATGTGATGTAATGCATGCCTCTGTGGCTTAAGGATCATTCTATAATTGGCAACATGGATCATATTATTAAATGATTTAAAAGATGGGTAATTAAGAAGGTATGAGAATGTAAAATGACTAAGATAGGGTAGAATGTTCAGGTAGGCTTGTTCCTACCCTAGGAAGAATAAAGTAAAAAAATGAGCATATTAGACGAAGTGTAAAACTTTTAGAAATTGAATGTGTGCATGCATAATGAAGATCTTGTGAAGCTCTGTTTAATGACATACTTGGATATCTTTAAAGAAAAGCAACTGGATAAAGTCATGCAGTGCAAAAGCTTTTTAGAAATATTATAGGATAGCAAACCAAGGGTGGACTATAGGAAATATATTGTAATTCTGGTGTTACCGAGTTATCATAATTGTTTGTAGAAAATATGTTAAATAACATTCTCCATCCAATCTCATGTGATTTTTTCCATTTCCCTAGTTCTTTTAAATTGATTATGAATATATTTATTTTGTAAATGTTGGAAATTAAACTTGATTTTGGAATTTTAAAGGGTATTGGTTATGAATTTTGGATAATAATTGGAGCAATTTATTTTATGGAATATTAAAAGTCAAGAGTTATGAGAAATACCGAGAGACATGTAACCTGCTAAGAGTCATGATAGGAGTTATGTAGTGTTATTAGAGTCTTAATTTTGCCCTTTAATATGAGTGTGTAAAAGTATATTTTGAAGCCTATAAATGGGGTTGTAATTTATCATTCTATGACAAGTGAATAGGAGAAAGGCTTTTAGTTTTATCTAATTCCTCCTTCTTAATTTTAGTTAAGCCTACCACTCTTCCACAAAATTACCAACAAATTTTTGGTATCAGAGCCTTTACTTCTGGCCTCCACCTAAAAGATTCTCAATACTATTCCTATGGCTTCCACAAGTTTTACACAAATCCAAGTACCCAAACTTCTCAAGGATAATTTTGAGAATTTGTGTATACAAATGAAGGCTCTACTTGGATCCCTTGATTGTTGGGAGATAGTAGAGAAAGGCTTCATGGAGCTGGAGACACTCGAAGAAGAAACGGCCTTATCCAATGCACAAAAGTCTCAACTCAAGGAGGCAAAAAAATGAGACAAAAGGGTACTCTACAATATCTATCAAGGGCTAGATAAAGCTGCATTCAAGATTATCTCAAGTGCCAAAATATCAAAGGAGGCATGGGAACTTCTCCAAAAGACATTTCAAGAAGCTAAGAGGGTAAAGAAGATCCGCTTGCAAACTTTAAGAGGTGAATTTGAATCTTTACACATGAAGAGCTCCAAATCTATTTCTGAATATTTCTCAAGAGTTTTAGTAGTTGTTAACCAACTTAAAAGAAGTGGAGAAGCACTAACTAATGTTCGGGTTATGGAAAAAATTTTGCGATCTTTGCATCCAAAACTTAACTATGTTGTTGTATCAATTGAAAAAGCCAAAGATCTTGAGGATCTCATAGTGGAGGAGCTCATGGGTTCATTACAAGCCCATGAACAACTTATCAACTGAGGAGAGGAGAAGCCTGTGGATCAAGTTCTCCAAACAAAGCTTACATTATAAGAGAAAGGAGAATCAAGAAGAGGAAGAACTCATCAAAGAGGACGAGGACGTGGCCAAAAAAAAAGAAGAGGAATATTATTTCAGTATAGATCTCAACAAGGAAGAGGTAGAGGATAAGATAATATAGAAGATCAAGAAACACCATCTCAAAGAGGCCGAGGAAGAGGTCGGTTTCCATATAACCGTCCAAGGTATGCAAAACCTAACACACAATGTTACACTTGCAAAAAATATGGGCATTATAGTTCGGATTGTTAGTATAATCCTGCTAACATGAATGTTGAGAATGTGAATTGAATTGATAAGGAAGAAAGTAATGAAGAACCAATATTGTTGCTCTCTTATGATGATATTGGAGGAAATGAAGAAAGTATGTGGCTTCTTGACACTGGTGCTAGCAACCATATGTGTGGAAGGAAAGATCTATTTGTGGACTTGAAGGAAGACCACATGGGAAATGTCATATTTAGAGATTTATCTAAAGTTCCTGTCAAGAGGAAAGGTAAAATACTCATCAAACTTAAAAAGGGAGAACAACAATATATTTCAGATGTTTATTTTGTTCCTGATATGAAGAATAATATTATGAGTTTAGGTCAATTATTGGAGAAGGGTTATGATATTCATTTTAAAGATATGGATCTCTCAATTCGTGACAAAAGTAACAGATTGATTACTCATATTAATATGTCAAATAATAGAATGTTTCCTATTATCTTGCATGTTGATCAAAGAAGATGTTTTAAAGCCGAAGTGACAAACTTATGACACCTTAGATTTGGACACTTGAATTTTGATGGACTAAAATTTTTGTCCAAGAATAAGATGGTGGCAGGTCTTCTATCCATTGAAGGAGAAAGTAAAACATGTAAAGGTTGCATCCTTGGAAAGCAACAATGGAAAAGCTTCAAAGGTGGCAAATTAAAGAGGACAACCCAGGTACTCTAACTTGTGCACATTGATATATGCGGGCCTATACAACCCACATCACATGGAGGAAATAGGTACTTTCTTACCTTTACAGATGACTATAGTGGAAAGACTTAGACATATTTTTTGAAAGAGAAAAGAGAAGTTTTTGAAAAATTTAAAGAGTTCAAAAGTTTAGTGGAGAAACAAAGTGGAAAATACATTAAAGAGTTAAGATCAGATGGTGGAGGAGAGTACATATCACATGAATTTCAAAAGTTTCTAAAAGAACATAGCATAAATCATCAAAGAACCATGCCTTATTCATCTCAACAAAATGGAGTGTCTGAAAGGAAAAATAGAACAATTTTGAATATGGTCTGTTGCATGCTTAAAGAGAAAAATATTCCAAAAGAATTTTAGGGAGATGCCATGGCTTGTGTTGTTTATTTGTTGAACATGTTCTATGCAAAGAGACTTCACAATAAGACACCAGAAGTATGGAGCTCCACAAGACCAAATGTAAATCACTTGAGGATCTTTGAAAGTGTATCTTATAATAAGATCCCAGAAGAGAAGAAAACAAAGCTTGAAGACAAAGGTGAGAAATGTATTTTTTTGGGCTATTCTCAAAGTGGCTACAAGTTGTATAATCCTATCAGCAAGAAGATAATATTGTCAAGAGATGTAGTGTTTGATGAAGAATCATCTTGGAATTGGAATAAAGAAGTCACTATCCCAAAACAAGTTGTTGAAGGACAAAGTATATCACTAACTCAGATGGAGACACCACTATAAATACCAGCAAGTGATTCATCAATGGAAAGTCAAAGCTCAACTCAAAAGATGCCAAGAACTAGAACCATTCAGGATCTTTATGATGTCACTCAACGAGTTGATGATGCTAATGAAGAAGATTTTAATATGTTTTGTCTATTTTCACGATTTGATCCAGTTTCTTTTCAAGAAGCCCAACAAGAAGAAAAATGAAGAAAAACCATGAATGAAGAAATTTGAGCCATTGAAAAAAATGGGATATGGGAGCTCACAACACTTCCAGAAGGCCATCAGGCTATTGGAGTGAAATTGATTTACAAATTCAAAAGAAGTGTACAAGGAGAAGTGGAAAAGTTACAAAGCAAGACTTGTCATCAAGGGCTATAAGCAACAACAAGGTATTGATTATGAAGAAGTATTTGCCCCCGTGGCTCGAATGGAGACGGTACGTCTTCTTATCTCCTTAGCTTTTTCAAAGAAATGGAAGATTTATCAAATGGGTACGTCTTCTTATCTCCTTAGCTTCTTCAAAGAAATGGAAGATTTATCAAATGGATATCAAGTCTACTTTTTTGAATAGAAACTTAAATGAGAAGGTATATGTGGAACAACCATTGGGATATATGAAGAATAATCAAGAACACAAGGTTTATAAGCTAAGGAAGGCTTTTTATGGCTTAAAGCAAGCACCAAAAGCTTGGAACATAACAATAGATAATTATTTCATGGAACATGATTTTTTAAAATGCCCATATGAACACTCTTTATACATGAAAGCTAATGGTGATGGGAGTGTGTTATTTGTATGCTTGTATGCGGATGATTTGGTCTTCACTAGGAATAATCTCAACATGATGAAGGAATTCAATAAATCTATGGTAAAAGAATTTGAAATGACTGATATTGGTCTCATAGCATATTTCTTGGGCATTGAAGTAAAGCAAACAGAAGAAGGTATTTTTATATCTCAAGCTAATTATGCAAAGGAGATCTTGAAAAATGTTTGCAATGGAAGATTGTCATCTTGTGGATACTCCAGTTGAATGTGAAATCAAATTAACCAAGAAAGGTGATGGAAAAGCAATCAATTCAACCTACTACAAGAGCATGGTGGGAAGCTTGAGATATCTCACATGTACCTGACCAGACATCCTCTATACACTTAGTCTAACTAGCCGCTATATGGATGCATCAAAAATACCGCACTTGAAGGCAATAATGAGAATCATCAAATACATTAAAGGTACGATCGACCTTGGCTTATTCTATTTATCTTCTAATAGTTTGAACATGGTTGGATATAGTGATAGTAATTGGGCTGGAGATTTGGATGATCGCAAAAGTACTATGGGCTTTATTTTTTATCTTGGTGATACTGCATTCACTTGGAGTTCAAAGAAGCAACCTATTGTTACTCTTTCTACATGTGAAGTGGAGTATGTTGCAGCGGTGTCTTGTGTATGTCATTATCTATGGCTACGAAATTTGCTATATATTCTACAAGCTCCTCAACATGAAGCCACAAAGATCTACATTGACAACAAATCAGCTATTCAATTGGGAAAGAATCCAGTATACCATGATGGAAATAAGTATATTGATACAAGATTTCATTTCATTAGATATTGCATCAAAGAAGAAGTTATGAAACTATTCTATACAAGATCTGAAGAGAAAGTTGCGGATATCTTCACCAAGCCATTAAAATCAAATATCTTTCACAAGTTGAGAAGTGCACTTGGAGTTACATCTTTTGGAAAATCAAGTTTAAGGGGGGATGTTGGAAATTAAACTTGATTTTGGAATTTCAAAGGGTATTGGTTATAAATTTTGGATAGTAATTGAAGCAATTTATTTTATGGAATATTAAAAGTCAAGAGTAATGAGAAATACCAAGAGACATGTAACCTACTAAGAGTTATGATAGGAGTTATGTAGTGTTATTAGAGTCTTAATTTTACCTTTTAATATGAGTGTGTAGAAGTATATTTTGAAATCAATAAATAGGGTTGTAATTTGTCATTCTACGACAAGTGAATAGGAGAAAGGCTTTTAGTTTTATCTAATACCTCCTTCTCTATTTTAATTAAGCCTACCACTCTTTCACAAAATTGCCAACAGTAAAGAGGATAATCAGTGAAAAATAAAATAGTGATGTTTTATTGTGCATAAGGAGGTTGAATATATGGGTGGCTAATCTTCAATTACAAGAGCAAACATAATCTAATGCTTATCATATCCAAATTCTTCACAATTTTCTTTTTTTTTGGGAGTAGAAAGGGGAGCTGTCCTCTTACAAAATTTCTTAATAGGTTGCCTTCTACATACCGGAGCATCCTGAGAAGAAGTGCTTTGGACTAAGGTAGGGATCATATTGGGACTTCTCCATGATATTTTACTTTATGATCTTTTTTGTTATATTCATATAAAACTTGTATAAATATTTTATTTTTTTATAAAAAATATCACTTTAATTATTTAAATCAAAGATCAAAACATGCTGCAAGATATGAAGGATAATACATGCAAGGCCTGGGCCCAAGTATAAACACAGAAACAAGATACATTACCATCACTTAGACCAAAACGGCTTTGGTGAGAAAAGTGAGTACAAGGTTTTTGAAAGTTCTTGGTATACTTCTTCTCATTCATGTCATTGCACAAGATAGCGTGATGCTTCAATTGAAAAAATGTGATGAATTTATGTAATTCATTCCAGTTTCATATGATATGCAAACGGTGTTCATCATCGTTAATGTAGTTCAAAAGTTTTGGCATTGTTGCTGCCGAATACCGGAACTTTCATGAATCTATGAGACAACAATCCGATAGTAAGGGCTTGCTGGATTATTTCTGATGGAACCTTCTGGTATTTAAGTCTGGAAAAAGTTCTTAATAAAAAAAGATAAAGAAAATAAAGAGAAATAGGAACATAGAGTCTCCTCCAATTAAGATGCTTTTTTTGTTATCTTTTTTGAAGGGTTATTTGGATCTATTTATAATTAATGTTTTGAATATTCTAAGATATCCCAACGATTTTGAGATCGTATTGCAATAAATTGCTGATAAGGGATAACAACCATGAGGATGTGCAATAATAGTTTAGCACGTGATAGAGTTGGACATGCCTTTTAGGTGGTGATGGGAGGCCAAGCTGCTTTCTTATGAAGAGATTTGCTTTAATTGGGACTGAATTATCTACGGTTTCTAAAAGGTAGGCTAGGTTTCATCTATTTTATGATGAACGGTCGCATGTGGTTATGTGCGCACGTTAAAATACTATAAATAGAAAGAAATTTGTGAGTCCTAAAAATATTTAAATAGTTATCTGTTGTCGCGTGGATCGTCGTGGCCTGCAGCTCTGACATGTCAGGTTCCCTCCGAATCCTCTGTCTCTGTCTCGCGACCGGCTCACTAGCTTGCTCGAGGAGGGTCTTGCAAGATAAAGAAAAATCTTGGGCTGAAGATTCCGATGAAGGCACTTCAATGATCAAGTCAGTGGGATGATCGAGGGGAACAAATATCTTTGAGGCGGAGAGCTTAGGGGACTCTCTGCTTCCAGAGGGTAACAGAGGAAAAGATAATAGCTACATTAGAATGGGAAAATAGAAAAATGGGAGAGTCTTTGCTTCTCCTTCTTTTACTCACTCCTTTTTTCACTTACCTTACTTGCTGCTTTCTGCGGGTCTTATTTAGATGGAAGGCTTTCCAGAGGGTTCCCGGCTCTCTCCTTCGGGGGAGGCTTTCTATTGCCTGCTGGTACCTCTCTGTCAGGCTGGTTATGTGCTTGTGCCTCCAGCCATAACGGCATGCTGCCACTTTGGTGGAGGCCATCTGGGTGCTACAGGGCATAGAGCCGTAGGGGGACACCCCTCTTTGAAAGGTCTAGCGTCCTATCAAGGAAGCTGTTGTCTTCCAGTCGTGTGGTCATCGACGTGTCGGCATGCCGCAAGGCTGGGGGCCTGACGCTGTCCGGATCGTGCAGATTGTGCGCACGACGTGCCACAGGGGGGTGCCTGTATCCATGGCAGGGTATGCACCACCTCTCGGAGGGTCATGGTGGCCAAGTACTCCGCTGTCTTTGCTTTGAACTTTGGCTTTCCTTTCTTAACGGCTTTGGCGGGAAACCATGCTCCTGGTAGGAGGGTCTGCTTTGGAGAGGCGGACTCGACCTCGACCGGGAGCTGACCTCAGATGGGGGACTCGCCCAATGAGCCCTGCCTCGACTAGGAGCTGACCTCGGCAAGGTGGTCCTTTCTGGAGGGGCGGACTCGATCCCGACCGGGAGTTGACCTCAGATGTGGGGCTCGTCCAATGAGCCCTGCCTCGACTGGGAGCTGACCTCGGCAAGGTGGTCCTTTCGGCTTTTTGTCATGCGGCCTTGTCTAGGTGGTGGTCTTCTTTGCCGCTGTGGCTGTCCGCAGGCTCCACGTCCGTGGATATTGCTGCTTTGGTCCACGTCAGCGGATGTCGTCATATCATCATCCATAATAAGATGGATGATACTGAACAATGCACATTATTGAGGTGACTAGTTACTCAGTCTTGAGATACCTACCAGACCACCAACTAAGATGGAGTCATCCACTTGACAACTGAAAAGCAATCACCCCACCAATCGCATCGCTGACTGAGGGAGAGATGGCAATCAGATCACTAGTCAGGAAGGAGATGACTATGACTATTGATTCACCCGATAGCCGACCAAGTCAAATTGCTACACCAACTATCTCCAATACTTTATATCGAAAGACTACACATAATCATACCCAACTGATATCCCTTCACATGTCCATTAAGTACTTACTCGAACATGACTATTTTTAAAACTTAGTTGGGTATGCTGAAGTGCGGTATCAAGGCCCCTTCTCTCTCAGCAATGAAGAGTTGTCTTAATACTCCAAGTCAATGGCATTCAAGTAAATACCAACAGTTAATCTCAATTGTCTTAACATCGATCATGGCAAACAAGATTTTGGCGAACAAGTTCATGAAAGGCAAGATCCCAATAAAATTAACTATTCTAACAGAAAAGATGATAACGAAAAATATTTTAGGAGACAAGATCTCAACATCCTACGAGAATTTATTATACCTATCAATGGAGACTACCTCCCTAATTATATTATGTTATCCTGCGTAACTTTATAAATTGATAAGAAGGGACCCCCAATGAGGTACATTTTTTGATAATCACTTTTACGCTCGTTCAATCATCACTTGGCTCTCAGCTTCATTGCTGTAGCCCATCTCATCCTCCTCATTGACTTGAATATTGGAGGGTCTCTATCGAAAATCCTGGTCTAGAAACTATTCTTGCAAGTTTTCATAGCAAAGCACTCAGGAGCAGCTCTCTGTCCTTGATGGAGAAGACCGGAAGATCCTCAAGCATAACCATAGCCCAGCGAAGGATGATTTGGTGGCAACACACATCACCCTATGATACTTTTTGAGTATCGCAGAGGAACCCATTATTTTGTATTGAGATCGTTGCATGGATTGTAAGTTGAATGGATCCTTTCAATTCTTGTCATCGTGCCTACCAAATGCCTCATCAAACATCATTTGGACCAAGTAAGGGTAAGGCCAACTTAACATATTATGATAATTAGATTATCCTTTTGTTAGTGGCATATACTTATTGGATTAGACCATTTTCTAAATAGATATAAATGAATGCATAATTTTGAGGAGTAATATATATTTGAAATGTGAAAGAAAGACCAGGAATGGAACAAAAATCATATGGTACGGGCACTATAGAATACCATATGGGATGGGCTTCATAATTTATCACATTTCTCTTAATACCAATCTTAAAGAATAAACCTAAAAGCCAAACACATTTTTATCCATGAAGTTATTAGTTTCGTAATTATAACATTCTATTTTTTTTTGCTATCAAAATATACTTTTTTACTGATACATATTATGTATTTATAAGCCATCTAGTATATTAATAAGCATTATATTCTTGAAACTATGTATCAATTTATTTAATGATATGTATTGAGATATCAGATGAATATTTTGCAAGGTATGTATCAAATAAATATATACTGTGTGTTGATAAATACTCTGTTCAGAAAATTATGTATCAATTTATTTATAAATATGTATTAGATTACTACTTAATATGTATTAAAAAAATTTATTGTATCAATAAGTCATTAAGTGTGTATTATTTGATTGTATATTACTTACTATTGAGCATCATCTTCTAGAAACCATGTATTCATATATCTAAAGATATATATTGGAATGTCAAATAAATATTTTTTTTTGATATATATCACTCGGTTATATACTATATATTAATAAATACTATATTCAAAAATTATGTATCAATTTATCAATATAGATGTATTGGGTGCTTTAGATGCACATTAAAAATGCTTATAGTATATATTAATAAGATGTCAAGTATATATCATTTGATTATGTACTAGATATGGATAAACATTATATTATAAAAAATATATATTAATTTATTTAACGATATATTTTAATTTATTAATAATTAATTTGTTTAGTATATATATATATATACATATGTACATATGTGTACATATGTGTATATATATATATATATATATATATATTATATTTAAAATAATAAAAAAATACTGTAACAAGAAAACTAATAATTTTATTAATAAAAATATTTAATTTTAAAATTTATATTAATTAAAATGTGATAAATCATAAAATTTATTTTATATAATATTCCGAGGTTCGCTTGATTTTTATTTCCTGGAATGCGGTAAAGATTCCATAAGACTTCAGTAAGTTGATAAATAAAAAAGGGAAAATCACTTTTTAGGACATGATTGGGAGTTTGACGAAGGAAAGAAATAATAATTTTTTAATTAAAAATAGAAAATATAAAAAAATAATATAATTTTTTATTTTTAAAAAATAAAATAAAAATTATAAAAGAGTTTACTCAACTCCAACATCGTTTCCTTTAAATTCTACTATATATATATATATATATATATATATAGGAAATTTATTTTCTCTCCCTCTCTTCCTTAATAAAGAACTCCCAATCTTTTCTCTCTCATTCTCCTCTCCCAACCAGGGTGTTATTTCGAGGAAGAGATCTAGCGTGCGAGGGAGCGCCGCCGATGGCGAAGAAGGCAAAGGGGACGACAGCGGCGGATGACGCCGGTGGATTCCCCTGGTCGACGACGGCCCTGACGGCGCCTACGGCCGGGGCGGTGGCCCTGTTCGCGCTCCTGGTGCGCGTGATGGTCTCGGTGGGGCCCTACTCTGGCAAGGGGACGCCACCCAAGTACGGCGACTACGAGGCGCAGCGGCACTGGATGGAGATCACCCTCCACACCCCGGCCTCGGAGTGGTACCGCAACACCTCCGCCAACGACCTCGCCTACTGGGGCCTCGACTACCCCCCTCTCACCGCATACCAGAGCCTCGGCCACGCCCTGCTCCTCAACGCCTCTATCCCCGCCTCCCTCGCCCTCTCCCTCTCCCGCGGTTTCGAGTCACCGGCCTCGTAATCCCTCGTCTATTGTTACCCTTTTCCTCGTATTTTTCTCCTTTTTTTCCGCTCTTTTTTGGGTAAAGATTGGATCTTTTTGTGCTTCTTTCGTTGTATGGGTGGTAAAGATCGAATCTTTGTGCTGGATTTGTGGGCATTTTATGTAGGAAGCTGCTGATGAGGTGGACGGTGCTGTCATCGGACTTTCTCATCTTCTTTCCGGCTGCTCTCTACTTTGTTTGGGTTTATTTTCGTCGCAGTGTCGGTGGTGATAAAGAAGGAAGGTCAGCGCCATGGCTGCTCGCCATGATTCTGCTCAACCCTTGTTTGATCCTCATTGATCACGGCCATTTCCAGGTTAGATATTCGTAGGGTTTCTTTTAATTGTGTTGTGATGTTTGTACATATGGATGGTTATTTTGTAGTGCTCATCTCTGCTGTTTTTTTATTTCCTTACTTTTTATGGTGGTTCTGTATCAGTATAATTGCATCAGCCTTGGATTAACACTCGGAGCCATTGCCGCTGTCTTGTCGAGGAATGAGCTTGTTGCTTCTGCCCTCTTCAGTCTTGCAATCAACCACAAACAGGTCCTCGCTTGTTGTTCTTTCTTTCGTTTTTTTCTTTTTCGTTTCGAGGGACGGCGTTTTAAGGTCTGAAATCTGTACTTAATCAATCTGGCGATTGTCTACATGATCTGCTCTAATAAGCCACTTATTTGAGCATGATGACCTTTAAAGGACTTTTGATGCTCGTAAAAAGCAAATTTGATTATTGTGGAATGGTTTTCAGATAAATTTTCACTCCGAACTCCATAAACCAAAATTACTTTTGTACTTTTGCTTAAAATCAACTTGGTCTATTTAATACTTAGGTGAAGTATCCAATCTGACCAGCCTTTCTTCCTTGACTGCAATATTTTCTACAAGGTTTTTGAGTTAATAACATATTCAACTGCTGAGTTTAGCTTTGCTATTTAATACTTAGGTGAAGTATCCAATCCACCCAAAATTTATTGTAGGTTATCATATTTGTTTAGCTTTGCTATGTCATGATACATATTTATCTGTTTTCAGATGAGTCTGTATTTCGCACCAGCATTTTTCAGCCATCTTCTGGGAAAATGCCTTAGGTATCGGAACCCATTTTTTGAGGTCATGAAATTGGGCTTAGTGGTCATAGGAACATTTGCACTTGTTTGGCAGCCTTATCTATATTCTCTGGAAGCAGTGATGGAGGTAAAAGGCCCTGTTCCTATTTCTTCTCACTTCGTTACTGATTAATGTATCATCTGCTTTCTCTCTTTGATTGATCAAGATCTGAAACTATGCCTTGAAATAGCTACTAGATTCATTATGTGAATTTATACAGTCAGCTGTATGCCATGCTTAACTTTCTGTTTCACAAATTCTAGTTTTAACTGGCTAATTCCATGAGGTTGTCCACTTTTTTCTCTCTCATTGTAACTGAAGTTAGAACTATTCTTTTTCATGAGCATAAACAGGTTCTCTCTCGATTAGCTCCCTTTGAGAGAGGAATATATGAAGATTATGTTGCCAACTTTTGGTGTAGCACCTCGATTTTCATTAAGTGGAAGAGACTGTTCCCAATGCAGTCAATGAAGTTTCTTAGTTTCATCACTACTGTCTCATCATTCCTGCCCTCATTTATTCAGCAAGTAAAGGCTCCAAGTGATCGGGGTTTCCTTTATGCTTTGCTTAATAGTTCATTTTCCTTCTACTTGTTCTCTTACCAAGGTATGTTTTTCAAGCATTGATCTCCTTTTACATTGTCTAGGATCAGTCATATCTTGATATCATGCTAATGTTTAAGTTTTTAATCATTTTCCATGTGGGGCACTGATAGTGCACGAGAAGTCAATTCTGCTGCCTCTATTACCTGCAAGCCTGTTAGCACTTGAAGAGCCTCTACTGTTTGGGTGGTTGATGTATTATGCCCTGCTTTCCATGTACCCTCTTCTTTGCCGGGATCGTTTATTGTTGCAATACATTTCTGTTCTTGCTCTCTTTGGTTTTATTTTCCACTCACCTGATGGAAGAAGTAGGATGAAAGCAAGCAGTTTCTCTATTAGAAAGAGAGCACTTATGACTCTGCCATTGTTGTGCTCCTTTGTACTTCATGTGGTTTACTTTAGTTTGCAGCCACCAGAAAAGTATCCTTTCCTCTTTGAGGCCATGATTATGTTTCTTTGCTTCTCTCAGTTTGTGATATTAACTTTTTACACCAATACCAAGCAATTGATGTTACTGGACTGCTCTACTTGGACACAGAGAGGAAAAAAGGATCTTTGATCCTGAAATTTAAGCTGAAAATTGTGCGTGTTTGATGTCTTTTTTAGCCTGTAGTTGTTATTTTCAACCATGAATGGATTGGATCTTCTTTGGAATTATTGCAACTGATACGTTTGTGCGTGCGCTTGATTTAAAAATTCCTGTTCCATTTGAAATAACCTGTCCCTTTGTACTTTTTTCCTTCTTCTATAAAAAAAATTCATGCAACCTTGGTCGCTTTTTTTTTTTAATCTTGCAAAGACTGGAGATTCAGATAAGAAATTTGCAACCCATAGTTCATGCAATGGAAATGAAATTCAACAGTTAGGAATTTAGAAGATAATAAATACATTAGTTCTTTGCTAGTCCTTTGTACAAGTGGACTATTTTATAGGGTAAAAGAGTCAACTACTTAGGTCATGTGCTTTCTTTGTCCACAGTTTTAGCAGGGTCGATTAAGTGAAATCCAGAACTGGCCTACTAGCCTGCTACTCCTTTTATATTCATGCTAGATTATTTTGGTAATGTCGTGCAAAATGTTATGTTCCTAACTTTAAGTGGCGGAAAATTTGGTTTTGTCATTGTCGGATGGGGTGATCTGTAATAGTACTGGTATTTAAAGTTTTTGATGCATGAGTTTATAGTTTGCAATCAACTACCATTCATTTCATATCCTTGGTAATATATATTCAAGACATGTCCTAAACAAATTAATGATTGAACAATACCATGGTAGCTCATTCCATGATCTTGAACATCCTCTGCCACAAAATAAAAACCAGAAAAAGAAAAGAGATTTCACTAAATGGCTTGAATGTTAACAAATTAGCATGAATTGCTCATGCTCGATGGGGGTGAGTTAGAAGGTTTTCCATAAAGGGTAAGGACTATCTTGAGGATATAAATGGCATCATTTATTAGAAATAATAGTCCAGCAAAAGGTGGTGCATGTTCCATCCTCTGCAAGTCATCCTCTTATTGACGTAGGATCATTTACAGAAGGAGACTTATTAGGGATAATGAGATCAGGACTGAACATGGATTTTGCTGGAAAATTCAATTCAGACCTGAATTCTGATTAAAAATAAATGATGGAAGCTGGAACTTCAATGCAAACTTGATATAAGATAGGTAATAAACGTTAAAAATTGAAACTAGTGATGAGACAGGAAATAAGAGGGTTTGGAGGTGCTTAGGAATAGGCTTAATGACTTGCCGTCACTTCCAAAGTCAGATCTGTTTTTCCATATAGTGTGAACAAGCAAGGCGAGTTTTCTTATAGGAAAGTGGAATTGACTAAACTGGATTTAGGATTTAGGGTTTAAGTGAGGGGCTGAGATATAAGTTAAGGAAAAAAAAAGAAAGGGAAAGACGGTTTGGAGGGGCTGTTAAAAGATCAATTTATGTATCAGGAGTCGATAGAGCTCATAGAAGGATGCGTAAAGATTGATAGAACTAAATTTGAGGATTGGTACTTGAAAGGAAAATAAGGACAACATATTTCAGATGTTAAAAAAAAACAAAAAAAAAAACAAAGAAAGTCGATACATGAATAAAGGAAATAGGAAATAGAATATCAGAATTGCTCCTGGACCTAGGAATTATTTCCAGGGTGTCCAAGTCTTATGCTTGCTCTATGACATCCCATTATGTAAGAGAACCCAGAATTTCATTCATCTTCAGCATTACCTAACTCAACTCCCCTATTTAGAGGAAAACAAAAAACAAAAAAGGCATTTAAACTCCCTAAAATAGCCATCATAAGGTAGTAGTTACCGTTCCTTTTTTTTTTTGGGGGGGGGGGGGGGTGTTTCCAGGATTATAGTACCATGTTAACAGTACCAGTACATAACTAGACCCATCAAGTTACGAACTAAATCTGATATTTCTTAATTGTAGCCCCTTGATTCACAGTAATCTATTAAAAACTAAAACCAAAAATAAAAGAAAAATATGGCAAATTGACAACTAAAATTAAATCCAGTGTATGTCCCTGAGGCCCTTGCTCTCCCATGCACCATTGCATGATCTTAGATCTCTGTCAGTAACACTTTTCATCTTTATTTGTTTCTTGATATCATAATTACTTCAATGTCCCTGAGGATATAAATTCATCATTATTATTATTATTTGTTATTCCAGTCTTTACTGTGTTTTAATCTTGAGGAATGGTGTGCCATATGTTAGAACAAGACTGAAATAAATGGCTGGCATGGAGCAATTCTCTAGTTGATAACCATGTCCTGCTTCCTTCAAAACAGAACAAGTTAGTCTTGGACCATCTATGAGGGTTAGTTTTTCTTTCCTTGAAGAGAAACGCAGACGAAATATTGTTTCACAAGATTAAAAAAATCAAGAAATTACAAAAAAGGGGTAAAAAACTTATAACATATACACTTGCCTATCATAAATGTTGGTTGAAGTGTTAAAAACATGGCTCTTGCGAGGAAAAGCCGCATGGTATGGATAACAATTTCAATTCACCATTGAGAGAATTAGATTATCCATCAGATTATTAAATCATGCTTTTAGGGTGGTGGGGAATTATCTAGAATTACAAACTGCAGTAACATTTAGTGTTCAACATATACTTGTTTAGGACCCTAATGAATATATACTGGAAATCTACAGCAAAGGAAGATCATGTAAAAGGAAAAGAATATCTGCTACTTGGGCTCAGGATTTGTTGACAGAGAGTATCCACCACTGTATTCGAAAGCACTTCTGCTAACATCCTTTTGAGGAAATGAATCATTGTAAGGATGACGAGGATCACCCTTTGTGTTTCCAAAGTCTGTGGTAGATGACGATGCTGAATTTGAATTTGTGTCCAGACCATCATTGTGCAACATCGTCTCAATTTCCTTTACAACATTGCTCATTGTTGGGCGGCCTGCAGCTGATTCTTCGACACAGCGCATTGCCAATTCTATGAACCGTCTGAAAGCTATGAGATATGTTGTGTTCTGAATTGTGGGATCCATTATCTCCTTGAGACCATAGTACTCTTCATCATTTATATTTATTGCCATCTTGACCTCGCGAACAATATACTTGCCCTTCTTTAGTGGTTGCCTAGCAGTTATTAGCTCCAGCATCACCACCCCAAAGCTATAAACATCACTCTTGTCTGTCAGCTGTTGTGTTAAGTAATACTCTGGATCAAGATAGCCCTGTAAAGATGGAATAAAAATGATAAGAATACTATCTTTTGTTCTGATTATGTCAAGTTTTTGATTGCATAAGCTCAATCAAGTTGTAATGTAAATATCATTTCAGTCCATTAGCACACCTTGTGATATTTGCTACGAATGGATCTTTTTCAATGTATGACAGAAAGATAAACAAAGGCATGCGGCATAGCTGGACACTGGTTAAAAAAAGGAAGAGAGAATACTCACATGGTCACACTAATATATAGAACAGTACTCACCAATGTTCCTTTTACTTGTGTAGAAATATGTCCCTTTTCACTGTCTGATACCAATTTTGAGAGGCCAAAGTCTGCAACCTTTGCAGTTAAGTTTTCATCCACTAGGATATTACTTGACTTGACATCTCTGTGAATTATTGGAGGATCAGCAAGTTCATGTAGATAAGCCAATCCTCTTGCCGAGCCTAGTGCAACTCGGAGTCTCCTCTTCCAGTCCAGTTTTATTCCACTCTTCCCTTTTATTGTAGCAACCAAAGATATAAACAACTATAAACTAATGATTGTAAGGACTTTTTTGGAGATATTTTTGGGGAACATACCAGACAAGCTTTCGCGTAGTGTTCCATTGGGTATGAACTCATATACCAGCATCTGCTCCCCTTGCTCAAAGCAGAAACCTACGAGTCCTACTAGATTCTTGTGATGAACCCTAGATAGCAACTCAATTTCATTTTTGAACTCAAGTGCGCCTTGCTTGGATCCCTCTTGTGCCCTCTTGATTGCAACTAGTTGCCCACTTAAAAGCATTCCTCTATAGACCTGAAGAGGAAATAGAATAGTGTGAATATTCATCATAGATTCCCAATTTATCAGATTCTTTGGATGAATTTGATATATGAGTTATGAAGATATTACCTTTCCGTAGCCACCCGATCCAATTTCGTTAGTTTCTGAAAAATTGTTGGTGCTTTTCTTTAGTTCATCAAATGAAAACCATCTTGCTCCTTTCAATTGTGGTGCACCACCGCTATCTTCACTGCAAGCCCATGATGCTGAAATGTAAGGAATACGGTCAGAAAACTTTTGGTGTTTCCATGGTGCTTTAATTTAGGATAGTATAAAATACGGTACATTAGCAGATGAAAATGGTATCGAGCAATTGTGTGAATATTTGAGGGTCTGTGATATTTAGTGTAAGATAATAAGCCTGCTGGCCAATCTGTGTCAGGCTGCAATTCTATGCATCCTGCCATCTCTAATGGATAAATGCTTCACTTGCTGAAGAAAACTATTTTAAATGACATGTTTCATGAGGCACATTACCAAATGGTTTACTTAGTTCCATTGCTCTTTGTGCCCGTTTCTTCTGTTGCAAGGCATAGACACCTGCTGCCACAAGTCCAAGGACAAGGAGAGCACAGCCAACTGATATTCCAGTGATCAAACCCAGGCTCATTGAGGATCTTCCTTCGACATCTGGAACGTAAGTTCTGTTCAGTATAAGAAATTCATTTGGTTTATTTTGCTAAGTAAGGAATGCAGTAGACACCTGGGAAAGGGTATGGGGATGCAATGAAGTAGTATGGTCCAAAAGGTTTTGGAGGTTTGTAAGTTTGGTTGCTCAGATCAAACCCAATTCTCAGAATCTCAGACCGGTTGAAGTACATTCCATCGGAAGGGAAGAGTTTTAGTTGCAGCTGCAGATAAGAATCAACAGTGAAGAATGGGTTTTCAAGAAACACTGAGCCAGGGTCTAGGTTGAGAGTTGTCCACATGGTCCTCTCCAGCTCTTGGAACAATGTGCTGTTTGTCACATCTCGGAATCTAGGTCCTCTGAAAAACATCACTCCCTTGTATGGATAAGCACAGTTGCATTTTGAAGGACTGAGACTCTGATCTGGTGAACATTGGCTAGGACCACAATTGGCGAGACTGGTGGAGTATGGTAATAATTGCTTTTGCTGAAGGCTGCAATAGTTAGTTGTTGAGAGCTGATCATCGCACACAGGGTTTCCAGCAAGTCTGCAATTAGCAAGGAATGAAGGTATTAACAAAAAGATAGTGATAGGCAGAACAAAAATGCACTTCTTTGCTGTGATGATAGACTTGTTTGTTGGAACTCTCACATTAAAGTCTTGTTATAGCTGGAACTCAGGGCTACTGATTCAAGGTCGTTATTTTTGAAACTCACAATCTGCAATTGCTTGCTAATGCTGTTGCCCATGGCAAGGGTACCATTGAATTTGTTGTCATCAAGTATTCTGTCAAAAGTTTACAACAATCAAATAGTTTGTAATAATTTATATTTATCATGTTTTTCATTGGATTTCTTCAACTTTCTAGTCAATCATTTGTCATGGCACGCTTACACTTGCTGTAGTTGAGGACTGCTGAACAGCTTTTCTGGCACTTGCCCATAAAGCCCTCCGGATTGTATCACTCTGGATGACCACCAGCAAGTTGGCTGAGACTGTCAGCTAGCTATCAAAATTACCTGGTTTACAAGTTTCATGAGCAGTCAGAAACTTACAGAACAGTGAGAGATTCTATTTGCGAGAACCAAGCTGGGCTTTCGGAAGAATCGAATGTGTTGTTGCTTAAATCCCTGTGGATCATACGAGGGTCTTGGCAGTTACTTGTTAACTGTAAAATGGAAGGGGCAGGATATGAAAGTACTGATAGAACATGTTTGAGTTCTTACAGATAATTGAGGACATCCATCCCTGTTAGATTTGGCATTGGTCCACTTAACCGGTTGTTTGCTAAATTACTGAAAGATGCCAAGAGGGAAAAACTGTAAGCTATTAGCTATAGCAACTATGTCTGATTTTTTTTTTGTTGAATTTTGATTGATTCATTTATAGCTTACAGTTCATTGATTTTTGTCAGGCCGTTAATATTCGATGGAACTGAACCAGTTAGCAAATTTCTGTCAAGTCTCCTGTTACAAAAGGTCAAATTATGATCAATTGACTCTAAACAATAGAAGGAAGTAGGGAAAGCAATTGCTGATTGATGTGATAGTAGAATTGAAGACATGTCTAGTTGGAAGACACTTACAGAACCTCGAGAGATTTTATTAGTCCAATGGAAGCTGGAATCTTCCCAGTAAGTTGATTTCCATCAAAAAGTCTGTCCAAAAATAACCATTAGGAGTTCTGAAAGTATATATAGCGTTTAGAGAAGGAAACTCCGGCAACAGGCAGATGGCAGCTTACATGTGTATCAGCGACATATTTGTGCTGAAGAGCTGTACAGGGATGGGACCTGATAGCTGATTCTTGTTAAAATGACTGTTTAGCATGCAATGTAGAGACAGATCATTCATTAGACACGAGTAAGATGGTATTGTCTATAGATTGCTCAATTTACACCATTGTTAGCAGAATGATTAAGAATACGAAAGACCTACAAGTGCTTTGTGTGTAAAAGCTGGTCCAGTCCAGGGGCTCCATTGTTGGAAATGGGGATGGGCCCGGTCAACTGATTGTCTGCCACATCTAGCCAGTAGAGATTGGAAAGGGTACCCAGGGAAGCAGGTATGCTACCAGTGAACTTATTTGAATTGAGAGCTCTGAAATAAAAATACAAAGATAGGAAAAAAAAAGGGTGGGAAAAAAAAAATCAAAACTTTCAACCTGTATATTGTTTCAGTTAGAAAAACCATGATGTGGAGCAGAATAAGAATGTTACAGGAGATCTTACAGGTATGAGAGCTTTCCTAGATTTCCTAATTCATCTGGGATTTTACCACTGAAGCTGCAGCCGGCCAAGATTCTGTGAAACAAGAAAGCAGCGAGGGTCAAGGAAACTTCGAAATGAATACATAAACTTGCATGGTAGTGGTGACAGGCCTGTTGAACTTACAAGGTGGTGAGCTTCATCAGGTTTCCAATATTTGAAGTAAGTTGGCCGCCAAGTATATTATTGTAGGACAGGTCCCTGCAGGCACCATTGTTAAAATCCTAATTTATATAACCGTGGTGTCCTTAAAAAAGGTTTAGACATTATTCTATTCATCAAACCTTTATATGATATGCTGAACTTTGATAAGTGCTAATGGTTTTGATGTTGGTTGTGGCAATTGGCATCCAAAACCATTATATTGATATCTAAATCACTATGTATTTGATCCAGGGGGTTAAACATAGTAAAATTCATGATTTTTTAATGGCAGCTTACATGGTATTGCATCCATGGAAAATTGCAATAATTCAAATTTTACCAGAGCTAGAGTATCAAACTTACAGGGATTGCAGTTCGCTGAGTTGCCCTATGTCACCACTTAATGTACCTTCGAGGCCCATCGTCGACAGTTTCCTTAAAATATGATGGATTAGTAAAGGATTGCAGCAATATTAGCTCATGATAAGTTCAGAAGAACCTTACAAGGCGGTCACTCTTGAATCGTGGCAGCTAACCCCTTCCCATGGTGTACCACATGGATCATCTGACCGCCCCCAACTTGGTGGTGTGTTCTGCCATGTATCCATTAGAGATCGGAGAGCAGCAGCTGCAAGTGATTTATTGATTCATCGTTAGCATTATGTTCTACTCTCTCTAGAAACAAGAAATCTATGAAGTTTACCAGAAATATCCTGACTGATAGAAAGATATGCCTGAATAGCTTGCTAAATTACTGATAGCAATTCCTAATTTCGAACCAAGCAGATGATGGAAAGTTTCCTTTAAAATTGATTTCTAAAGACCTGTTGTTAAAATTTCTATTCTATGTTATTAAGGGGGTGATTCAACTTTATTAATTTGCAACATGACTGTATTTTTTATTTTATTTTTGTGATATTTACAGACAAAATGACTTCTTTTGGAATGAGGATAAGGACCTTCTCACAAAGATATCATAGGAGGTATGACATCATCACCTAAGTGTTATAGTAGCAATACAAGCACCCTCGGTGGAGCAGTCCACACTTCTTTGGACATGGATTAAGCACTCCACAATTCTTTGGATGTGGAATCCATGTCCAACAAAGAGAAACCTTGCTTATCAAAAAAAAAAAAAAAAAAACAAACAGAAACCTCCCTGTTTTCTGTTTCAATCTTTGGTTTATAAATACAAAGGGACAGAGAAGCAGGAGTAATACCATCCGTGGGATCCGTGGTGCCATGACTGACTCGAAGGCCGGCAACGAATACAAGCAAAAGTAGATGCCCCGTCGTCATGCTCCAGCTTGGAGAAGATGGGAGTTACCACCCCTTCTCGACCTCCGGTGATCGGCCGGGTATTAGAAGCCACTCAGTTTAGTGGGTAGGCACGGGAGGAGCTTGCAACTACCATGCCATGATCCCGCTCCATCATGGCTTCTTGGTTGCAAGAATCAAATCACGAGTTTGGAAGCTGTCAAAGAATGCTTTGGCCAAAAAGCATTGCCTTATCTTAAAAGCTAATCAACAATGGATGCCTCGAGAGGCTCCCTCTTTTGTTGGGCACGTAGAGCAATCATGTCAGGATCCAAGGAGATCCTAGTGGTTCCAATGTTTCCTTTTTTCTACGGCAAGGCCAACTTGTGGGGCCACTGTTCAGCGAGGTGGTGGTGGATGTCAACAATGAATAAATAGATTATTTGCAGCATCCAATGGGCAGGATGTCTGCTTATTAATTATTTTAACTTCCAATGGTGTCGGTGGAAGAGTGGTTGCGGGGACCCCGGGGACTCAAATATATTCTCCTACTTAACTATTCGATCATGGTTGTAACCATTCAAGGGTGTGTATATATATATACAAATCCTCCCCAAGGTATTTGAAAGTTTTTGATATACTTCTTCTCGGTCATGCAGTTGGCAAAATAGTAGGTGCTTCAACCCATACAAAAAAAAGAAAAAAATAAATTTATGTAATTCGTTCATATTTCAAATGTTGTTCATTATGAATAAATGCAGTTCAAAAAATTTGATATTATTTAATTTTTGTAATATTAATTTAATATTATAATAAAAAATATTTTTTAATTAGTCACGTATAATTATTGAATTTGATTATTTTAAAAAATAAAAATAGATCGAATAATATATTATATATTGATTTATTTAAAATATATATTAATTTATTTGATAATTTATTTATTTATTGTATATCATAAAATTACGTAAGTATCGATAAATATATTTATGTTAAAATTTTTTAAAAAATTATAGGACTAGTAATTTCAAGAAAGGACGATTGACTTTTACATTGTAACAAAAGGTGGCAAGCCAGTAGCCCGCCTACATGACCCTCTGCAGTGCCCGCCCCACGCCGCCGATGGCGAAGAAGGCGAGGAGGACGACGACGGCGGATTCCCCTGGTCGAAGATGGCGCTGACGGCTGGGGAGGGGGACCAGTTCGCGCTCCTGGTGCGCGTGATGATGGTCTTGGTGGGGCCCTACGCCGGCGAGGGGACGCCGCCCAAGTACAGCGACTACGAGGCACTCCGGTACTGGATGGAGATCACCCTCCACACCCAGGCCTTGGAGTGGTAACGCAACACCTCCGCCAACGACGTCGTCTACTGGGGCCTCGACTACCCCCTCTTACCTCATACCAGAGCCTCGGCCACGCCCTGCTCCTCAACGCCTCCATCCCCGCTGCCCTCGCCCTCGCCCTCTCCCTCTCCCTCTCCCTCTCCCGCGGTTTCGAGACCCGGGCCTCGTAATCCCTCATCTATCCTTACCCTTTTCCTCTTCTGTTTTCTCTCTTTCTCCTTTTTCTTTTTCGCCCTTTTTTGGGTAAAGATTGGATCGTTTTATGCTTCTTTCGTTGTATGGGTGGTAATGATCGAATCTTTGTGCTGGATTTATGGGCTTTTTATGTAGGAAGCTGCTGATGAGTTGGACGGTGCCGTCATCGGCCTTGCTCGTCTTCTTTCCGGCTGCTCTTTACTTTGTTTGGATTTATTGTTATCGCAGTGTCGGTGCTGTCATCGGAAGGTGCTGTCATCGCAGTGTCGGTGGTGCTAAAGAAGGAAGGTTGGCGCCATGGCTGCTCGCCATGATTTTGCTCAACCCTTGTTTGATCCTCATTGATCACGGCCATTTCCAGGTTAGATATTTGTAGGGGTTCTTTTAATTCTGTGGTGATGTTTGTACAAATGGATGATTATACTGTAGAGTTGTAGTGCTCATTTTTCTGTTGTTGTTGTCGTTGTTTTTTTTTGTTTTGTTTTTCTTTTCCTTTCTTTTCTTTTCTTATGGTGCTTCTGTGTTAGTATAATTGCATCAGCCTTGGATTAACACTCGGAGCCATTGCTGCTGTCTTGTCGAGGAATGAGCTTGTTGCCTCTGCCCTCTTCAGTCTTGCAATCAACCACAAACAGGTCCTCCCTTGGTGTTCTTTCGTTTTTTTTCTTTTTCTTTTCAAGGGACGGCGTTGTGAGATCTGCAATCTGCATTTAATCAGTCTGGCGATTGTTTACATGATCTCCTCTAATAAGCTACTTGGTTGAACATAATGACCTTTAAAAGGTGGACTTTTGATGCTCTTACAAAGCAAATTTGATCATTGTGGAATGGTTTTCTGATAAATTTGCACTCCGAACTCCATAAACCAAAATTACTTGTCTACTTCTGCTGATAATCAACTCGGTCGATTTAATATTTAGGTGACCTATCCAATCCGACCAGCCATTCTTCCTTAACTGTGACCTTTCCTGTAAGGTTTTTAAGTTAATAACATATTCAACTGCAATAAGAGAAGAATCATGAAAAATATCTAGTTCTATAACAATTATTTACACTGACAACTAATTTTTTGTAGGTTATCATATTGTTTAGCTTTGCTATTTCATGATATCTATTGATCTGTTTTCAGATGAGTTTATATTTTGCGTCAGCATTTTTCAGCCATCTTCTGGGAAAACGCCTTAGGCATCAGAACCCAATATTTGAGGTCATGAAACTTGGCTTAGCTGTCATGGGAAACTGCACTTGTCTGGCAGCCTTATCTATATTCTCTGGAAGCAGTGATGGAAGTAAAAGGCCCTGTTCCTGTTTCTTCTCACTTCATTATTGATTAATATATCATCTGTTTTCTCTCCTTGATTGATCAAAATCTGAAACCATGCTTTGCAATAGCTACTAGATTCATTATGTGAATTAGTACAGCCAGCTGTATGCCATGCCCAACATTCTGTTTCACAAATTCTAATTTTAACTGGCTAATTTCATGAGGTTGTCGAATTTTTTCTCTCGTAGTAACTGAAGTTAGAACTATTCTTTTTCATGAGCATAAATAGGTCTTTTCTCAATTAGCTCCCTTTGAGAGAGGAATATATGAAGATTGTGTCACCAACTTTTGGTGTAGCACCTTGATTTTCAAGAAGTGGAAGAGACTGTTCCCAATACAGGCAATGAAGTTTCTTAGTTTCATTACCACTGTCTCAGCATTCCTGCCATCATTTATTCAGCAAGTAGAGGCTCTAAGTGATCATGGTTTCCTTTATGCTTTGCTTAATAGTTCATTTTCCTTCTACCTGTTCTCTTACCAAGGTATGTTTTTCAAGCATTGATCTCTTTTAACATCGTCTATAATCAATCACATCTTGATATCATGCTAATGTTTAAGTTTTTAAGACTTAGTTTTCATTTTGCATGCGGGGCACTGATAGTACATGAGAAGTCAATTCTGCTGCCTCTATTACCTGCAAGCCTGTTAGCCCTTGAAGAGCCTCTACTGTTTGGGTGATTGATGTATTATGCCCTGCTTTCCATGTACCCTCTTCTTTGCCATGATCGTTTGTTGTTGCAATACATTTCTGTTCTTGCTCTCTTGGGTTTTATTTTCTACTCACCTGATGGAAGAAGTAGGATGAGAGCAGACAGTTTCTCTATTAGAAAGAGAGCAGTTATGACCTTGCCATTGTTGTGCTCCTTTATACTTCATGTGGTTTACTTAAGTTTGCAGCTACCAGAAAAGTATCCTTTCCTCTTTGAGGCCATGATTATGTTTCTTTGCTTCTCTCAGTTTGTGATATTAACTTTTTACACCAATACCAAGCAATTGATGTTACTGGACTGCTCTACTTGGACAGAGAGAGGAAAAAAGGATCTTTGATCCTGAAATTTATGCTAAAATTTGTACATGTTTGATGTCTTTTTTAGCCTGTAGTTGTTATTTTCAACCATGAATGGATTGGATCTTCTTTGAAATTATTGCAACTGATACGTTTGTGTGTGCGCTTGATTTAAAAGCTCCTATTCCATTTGAAATAACCTATCCCTGTGTACATTTTTCCTTCTTTTCCCCAAAAAAAATCATGTGACCTTGGCCATAGTTTTTTATCTTGCAAAGACTGCAGATTCAGATAAGAATTTTGCAATCCATAGTTCATGCAATGGAAATGAAATTCAATAGCCTGGAATTTAGAAGCTAATAAATGCATTAGTTCTTTGTTAGTCCTTTGCATTTTTTGGACAAGTGGACTATTTTATATGGTAAAAGAGTGAGAGCGAGCTACTTAGGTCATGTGCTTTCTTTGGCCACGGTTTTAGCAGCGGTTGATGACGTCGATGGAGTGACATCCAGAATTGACCTACTAGCATGCTACTCCCTTTATATACATGCTGCTTTATTTTGGTGATGTTGTTCAAAATGTTATATGCCTAACTTAAGCGGTGGAATATTTGGTTTTGTCATTGTCAGATGGGGTGATTTCTAGTAGCTGGTATTTAAAGTTTTTGATGCATGGGTTTGTAGTTTGCAATCAACTACCATTCATTTCATATCCTTAGTAAGATATATTCAAGAATTAGCCTAAACGAATTAATGATTGAACAATACCATGGTAGCTCATTCCATGATCTTGAACATCCTCCCCCACAAAATAAAAACCAGAAAAAAAAGAAAAAAAGAAAAAGAAAAGTGATTTCACTGGATGGTTCGAATGTTAAAAATTAGCATGAATTGCTCATGCTCGATTGGGGTGAGTTAGAAGGCCTTCCATAAAGGATAAGGATTTTCTTGAGGATATAAATGGCATCATGGTGGGCCTCTCCTGTTCATGCAATATAAAAGATTTTCTGAAGATAGATTTAGGTACCTTTTTGGCTGCTAGGCTTGTGCCTTCTCTGCTTCTAGTGTTTGTACATTGATTATTTAATCCTCATACTGTTTCCAATGAATGCTTGGCTGTGAATGAGAATCGGTTGCTGTTAATTTTGATATTTTTTCAGGTACATCATGCATCGTTTATTAGAAATAATAGTTGAGCAAAAGGTTGTGCATGTTCCATCCTGTGCAAGTCATCCTCTTATTAAGGTAGGGCCATCCACAGAGGGAAACTTATTAGGGATAAGGAGATTAGGAGTGAAGTTAACATGGATTTTGCTGGAAAATTCAATTCAGACCTGAGTTCTGATTAAAAATAAATGATGGAAGCTGGAATTTCAATGCAAAGTTGATATTAGATATGCAATATATGTTAAAAATTTGAAACTATTGATGAGACAGGAAATAGGAGGGTTTGGAGGTGATAGGAATAGGGTTGACGATTTGCTGTCCATTCAAAAGTCAGATCTGTTTTTCATATAGTGTGAACCAACAAGGCAATTTTTTTATAGGAAAGAGGAATTCACTAAGTAGAATCTAGCCTATGGATTTAGGATTTAGGTTTTAAGTGAGGAGCTGAGATATAAGTTAAGAAAAAAAGGAAAAAATGGGTCTGGAGGGGCTGTTAAAAGATTGATTCATGTATCAGGGGTTAAGGGTCGATAGAGCTCATAGAGGGTTGTGTAAAGATTGATAGAACTAAATTTGAGGATTAGTACTTGAAAGGAAAATAAGGACAACATAATTCAGATGTTAAAAAAACAAATTTAAAACAAAGAAAATCAAAACATGAATAAAGGAAATAGGAAATAGAATATCAGAATTAATCCTGGACCTAGGAATCATTCCTGGGGTTTGGAAGTCTTATGCTTGTTCTATGACATCCCAATATGTAAGAGAACCCTGAATTCTGTTCATCTTCAACATTACCTAACTCGCCTCTCCTATTTAAAGGAAAAAAAAAAAAAAACCAAACAGGACATTTAAACTCCTAAAATAGCCATCATAAGGCAGTAGTTACTGTTCTTTTTCTTTCTCTCTCTCTCTCTTGGTGTTTGGGGGGGGGGGGGTGCATCACCCAGGATTATAGTACCATGTTAACGGTAGCGGTACATAACTAGACCTATCAAGCTATGAACTAAATCTGAGATTTCTTAATTGTAGCCCCTTGATTCACAATAATCTATTAAAAACTAAAAAGACTAAAATTAAAGAAAATTATTACAAATTGACAACTAAAATTAAATCCAACACATGTTTCTGAAGCCCTTGCCCTCCCATGCACCATGACATGATCTTAGATCTCTGTCAGTAGCACTTTTCACCTTGATCTGTTCCTTGATGTCATAATCACTACAATGTGCATAAGGATATAAATTCATTATTATTATTTTTTGTTGTTCTGGTCTTTACGGTATTTTAATCTTGAGGAATGGTGTACCATATCTTAGAAAAAGACTGAAGGCATGGAGCAATTCCCTGGTTGATAACTATGTCCTGCCTAAATAGAGTAAGTTAGTCTTGGACCATCTATGAGGGTTAGTGTTTCTTTCCTTGAAGGGAAACACAGGTGAAAGACTGTTTCACAAGATTAAAAAATCAAGAAATTACCAAAAATGGTGAAAAAACTTATATACACTTGCCAATTATGTTGGTTGAAGTGTTAAAAACATGGCTCTTGTGAGGAGAAGCCGCATGCTATGGATAATAATTGCAATTCACTATTGAGAGAATTAGATTATTGCTCAGATTATTAATACATGCTTTTAGGGGAGAAAATTATCTAGAATTATAAACTGCAGTAACATTTAGTGTTTGACGAATACTTGTTTAGGACCCTAATAAATATATACTGGAGATCTACAGCAAAGGAAGATCATGTAAAAGGAAAAGAGTATCTGCTACTTGGGCTCAGGATTTGTTGTCAGACTGTATCCACCACTGTATTCGAAAGCACCGCTGCTAACATCCTTTGGAGGAAATGAATCATTATAAGGATGGTGAGGATCATCCTTTGTGTTTCCAAAGTCCATGGCAGATGAAGATGCTGAATTTGGGTTTGTGTCCAGACCATCATTGTGCAACATCATCTCAATTTCCTTTACAACATTGCTCATTGTTGGGCGGTCTGCAGCTGATTCTTCGACACACTGCATTGCCAATTCTATGAATTGTCTGAAAGCCATGAGATGTGTTGTATTCTGAATTATGGGATCCATTATCTCCTTGAGACCATAGTACTCTTCATCATTTATATTTATTGCCATCTTGACCTCGCGAACAATATACTTGCCCTTCTTTAGTGGTTGCCTAGCAGTTATCAGCTCCAGCATCACCACCCCAAAGCTATAAACATCACTCTTGTCTGTCAGCTGTTGTGTTAAATAATACTCTGGATCTAGATAGCCCTGTAAAGATGGAATAAAACTGATAAGAATACTATCTTTTGTTCTGAATTTTGATTATGTCATATTCTTAGTTGCATAACCTCAATCAAGTTCTAATGTAATTATCATTTCAATCTGACAAAGCTAGACTTTGGTTTAAAAAAAGAAGAATACTCACACTAATATATAGAACAGCACTCACCAGTGTTCCTTTTACTTGTGTAGAAACATATCCTTTTTCACTGCCTGATACCAATTTTGAGAGGCCAAAGTCTGCAACCTTTGCAGTTAAGTTTTCATCCAATAGGATATTACTTGACTTAATATCTCTGTGAATTATTGGAGGATCAGCAAGTTCATGAAGATAAGCCAATCCTCTTGCCGAGCCTAGTGCAATGCGGAGTCTCCTCTCCCAGTCCAGTTTTATTCTGCTCTTCCCTTTTATTGTAGCAACAAAAGATATAAACAACTATAAAGTAATAATCGTAAGGAATTTTTTGGAGATATTTTTGGGGAGCATACCGGACAAGCATTCGCGTAGTGTACCATTAGGCATGAACTCATATACCAGCATCTGCTCCCCTTGCTCAAAGCAGAAACCTACAAGTCCTACTAGATTCTTGTGGTGAACCCTAGATAGCAACTCAATTTCATTCTTGAACTCAAGTGTGCCTTGCTTAGATCCCTCTTGTGCCCTCTTGATTGCAACTAGTTGCCCACTTAAAAGCATTCCTCTATAGACCTGAAGAGGAAATAGAATAGTGTGAATATTCGTCATATGTTCCCAGTTTTATCTGATTTTCTGAATGAATTTGATATACGAGTTATCAAAATATTACCTTTCCATAGCCGCCTGATCCAATTTCATTATTTTCTGAAAAATTGTTGGTGCTTTTCTTTAGTTCATCAAATGAAAACCATCTTGCTCCTTTCAATTGTGGTGCACCAGCGCTATCTTCACTGCGAGCCCATGATGCTGAAATGTAAGGAATACTGTCAGAAAACTTTTGGTGTTTCCATGGTGCTTTAATTTAGGACAGTATAAAAAAAGGTACATTAGCTGATGATAATGGTATCTAGCAATTGTGTGAATATTTGTGGGTCTGTGATTTTTAGTCTAAGATAATAAGCCTGCTGCCCGATCTGTGTGAGGTTGCAATTTGATGCATCCTGCCTTCCCCAACCTTTTCCAATGGATAAATGCTTCACTTGCTGAAGAAAACTATTTTAAATGACATGTTTCATGAGGCACATTACCAAAAGGTTTACTTAGTTCCATTGCTCTTTGTGCCTGTTTCTTCTGTCGCAAGGCATAGACACCTGCTCCCACAAGTCCAAGGACAAGGAGAGCACAGCCAACTGATATTCCAGTGATCAAACCCGGGCTTATTGAGGATCTTCCTTCGACATCTGGAACGTAAGTTCTGTTCAGTATAAGAAATTCATTTGGTTTATTTTGCTAAGAAATGGAGAAGACACCTGAGAAATAATATGGGTAAGCAATGAACTCGTATGGTCCAAAAGGTTTTGGAGCTTTGAAAGTATTGTTGCTCAGATCAAACCCAATTCTCAGAATCTCAGACCGGTTGAAGTACATTCCATCGGATGGAAAGAGTTTTACTTGCAACTTCAGATAAAACTGATAAATGAAGGATGATGGGTTTTCAAGAAACACCGAGCCGGGTTCTAGGCCAAGTCTCATGTACATGGTCCTCTCCAGGTCTTGGAACCATGTACTGTTTATCATATCTCGGAATCTAGATCCACCGAAAACCATCACTCCCTGGTATGGATAAGCACAGCTGCATTTTGAAGGGCTGAGACTCTGATCTTGGGGACATTGGCTAGAACCACAATTGGCAAGACTGGTGGAGTAAGGTAATGATTGCTTTTTCTGAAGGCTGCAATAGATATTTGCTGAGAGCTGATTATCACACACAGGGTTTCCAGCAAGTCTGCAATTAGCAAGTAATGAAGGTTTTAACAAAAAGATAGTGTTGGACAAAACAAAAATGCACTTCCTTGCTCAGTGATAACAGACTGGTTTGTCGGAACTCTCACATTAAAGTCATCTTATAGCTGGAACTCTGGGCGACTGATTCAATGTCGTTATTTTTGAAACTCACAACCTGTAATTGCTGGCTAATGCTGCTGCCCATGGCAAGGGTACCATTGAATTTGTTGTCATCAAGTATTCTGTCAAAGGTTTACAACAATCAAATAGTTTGTAATAAATCATTATTTATCATGCTTTTTCATAGGATTTCTTCAACTTTCTAGTCAATCATTTGTCATGGCACACTTACACTTGCCGTAGTTGAGGAATGCTGAACAGCTTTTCTGGCACTTGCCCATAAAGCCCTCCGGATTGTATCACTCTGGATGACCACCAGCAAGTTGGCTGAGAATGTCAGCTAGTTATCAAAATTACTTGGTTTACAAATTTCATGAGCGGTCAGAGAACTTACAGAACAGTGAGAGATTCTATTTGCGAGAACCAAGCCGGGCTTTCTGAAGAATCAAATGAGTTGTTGCTTAAATCCCTGTGGATCATATGAGGGTATTGCCAGTTACTCGTTAATTGTGAAGATGAAGGGGCGGGGCATGAAAGTACTGGTAGAACATGGTTGAGTTCTTACAGATAATTGAGGGCATTCATCCCAGTTAGATTTGGCATTGGTCCACTTAACTGGTTGTTTGCCAAATTACTGAAAGATGCTAAGAAGGAGAAATTGTAAGTTATTACCTATAGCAACCATCTCTCTCTCTCTCTTTTTTTTTTTGGGTTAAATTTTGATTGGTTAATAGATAGCTTACAGTTCACTGATTTTTGTCAGGTTGTTAATATTTGACGGAACTGAGCCACTAAGCAAATTTCTGTCAAGTCTCCTGTTACAAAAGGTCAAATTATGATCAATCCACCCTATACAATAGAAGGAATTAGGGAAAGCAATTGCTGATTAATGCGATAGTAGAACTGGAGACGGGTCTGGTTAGAAGACACTTACAAAACCTGGAGAGATTTTATTAGTCCGATGGAAGCTGGAATCTTCCCGGTAAGTTGATTTCTATCAAAAATTCTGCCCAAAGATAACCATTAGGAGTTCTGAAAGTATATATGGCGCTAAGAGGAGGAAACTCTGGCAACAGGCAGACGGCAGCTTACATGTGTATCAGCGACATATTTGAGCTGAAGAGCTGTTCAGGGATGGGACCTGATAGCTGATTCTGGTTAAAATGACTGTTTAGCATGCAATGTAGAGACAGATCATTCATTAGACACGAGTAAGATGGTATTGTCTATAGATTGCTTAATTTACACCATTGTTAGCAGAATGATGAAGAATACAAATGACCTACAAGTGCTTTGTGTGTAAAAGCTGGTCCAGTCCAGGGGCTCCATTGTTGGAAATGGGGATGGGCCCGGTCAGCTGATTGTCTGCCACATCTAGCCAGTAGCAATTGGAAAGGGTACCCAGGGAAGCAGGTATGCTACCAGTGAACTTATTTGAATTGAGAGCTCTGAAATAAAAATACAAAGACATGGAAAAAATGGGTGGAAAAAAAAAAAAATCAAATCTTTCAACCAGTTAATTGTTTCAGTTAGAAAAACCATGATGTGGAGCAGAATAAGAATGTTACAGTAGATCTTACAGGAACGAGAGCTTTCCTAGATTTCCTAATTCATCTGGGATTTTACCAGTGAAGCTGCAGCCGGTCAAGATTCTGTGAAATATGAAAGCAGCGAGGGTCAAGGAAACTTCAAATTAATAAATAAACTTGAATGGGATTAGGGTTGTCCAGGTGACAGGCCTGTTGAACTTACAAGGTGGTGAGCATCTTCAGGTTTCCAATATTTGAAGTTAGTTGGCCACCAAGTCCATTATTGTAGGACAGGTCCCTGCAGGCACCATTGTTAAAATCCTAATTTATAGAACTGTGGTTTACTTAAAAAGGTTTAGGCATTATTCATTAAACCTTTATATGATCGTGGACTTTGATGATAAGTGCTAATGCTTATGATGTTGATTGTGGCAATTTACATCCAAAACCATTATATAGATATGTAAATCACTGTGTTTGATCAAGGAGATTAAATATTGTAAAATTCATGATTTTTAAATGGCAGCTTGTATTGCATCTGTTATATCCAACCGGCTCACTTTCGAACTGGATCATCATTCTTGTTAAGATCCGAGCGGACCACTCTTGCTGACGTCCGGGTGACCTTCTCCATCGAAGGTCCGACGGACGCGCGCCCACAGAGATCTGATTAATGCACTAAAGCTGAGGTCCGATTAATCCACTAAAGTCGAGGTTCGAACGATCCATTTTTGTTGAGGTCCGGTCGATCGATTCTTATTGAAGGCCGATCGATCCATTAAAGTTGAGGTTCGAACAATCTATTCTCGTCGAGGTCCGGCTGATCCATTCCTGCTGAAGGTCGACCCATCAATTCCTGTCGAGATCCGGTCGACCTACTCTTAAAAGGCCACTTTGGAGTTAATCTAGGAGATTTCAGAAGCCTCTTCCAGCTGGTACCAGAATTTTGTTACAATAGAATCCTGCCATATCAGCGCCACTACTCTACTATTCCCATGATGTCGCCTTATCCTGGTACCACGTGGCCACTTTCCAGATTCTTCTAGGGGCAGATCGGTCTTTTCTGGTTTCATCCCTAACAGATTTTGGCATTGTTCCGTACCTATATAAGGTAAACCGGGGGACTCTAGAGGCAAGGACTCTTTCCCTGCTCTATATGCTTATCTTCATTTGATTCCTCCATTCTATTACCCTTAAGCTCTCGCTAACTTAAGCATCGAAGTGTCTCCCGTCGGAACACCACCGGTTCTTGGAGACATTTTTTGCAAGAACCGGGAGAGGAGCGCTTCAGCCAGCTTTCTGAGCCCGGTCTGGGAGAAGTTGTAGCAACAGATTGGTGCTAGAGGAAGGGCAATTGTTCTTGTTTTCCCTTCTCTAAAAGGAGTCCAACCACTAAGTAGAGCAATGGCAAAGAGAAGAGTCCAAAACACCTCTACCAGGAGAGGTCACTCCCCATCCAGGTCCGAAGGACCTCCCAGGGAGAACGATGTCGTCGAGCCTACTATCACTTTGGGACAGCAGTAGTTTTTGACTCTCCTAAACCGCATTGACATCCTTGTTGCCACGGTTCAGAACCTCCAGGATGCAGCTAACGACCGGCAGCAGCTGCCTGCTGTGTCTTGCACCAACCACCAACTTGCTGCTGAGGGAAGCCAACGGCAGGGAGTCCCCAAGCCCCATTCCTACCTCGCTCCGGAGCGCCGAAGGTCTCAGAGGGATCATGTTGATGGGAAGAGAGTGAGGTCTGCCTCACCCTCTTCCACTGACTCAGTTCCCGATGGCGACCAGCACTACAGTGAGGTCTCGAGAGACTACACCAGCAAACTCCAGCGCATAGAGGATTAGATTGTCATGCTAGTTGAACGGCAAAAGGCCAACGGGATGCAGGCGTACGACTCCCGCCCGCCTTTTTCTGCCGAGATCATGGGAGAACCTATCCCTCTCACTTCAAAATCCCGCAGGTGGACCCTTACGACGGTATCACCGACCCGCTGGACCATCTGGGCACCTATAAGGCCCATATGATGGTACAGGGCGTTTCCGACGCCCTCCACTACATCGCCTTCCCTACAACTCTCAAGAAGGTGGCTCGGATGTGGTTCTCTGCCATCCGACCAGGTACGATCCACTCCTTCCCTCATCTTGAAAAACTCTCTCTCCCATTTCAGGACTTGCAGTCAGATCCCGAGGAATATCGATTGCCTCTTCCTTGTACTCCAAAAGGAGGGAGAGACCCTCCAAGACTACATGGCCTGTTTCAACTCAGCGGCCATGGAGATCCCGGATCTAAATGAAGACGTAGCTATGTCGGCCTTCAAGAGAGGGCTGCACTCATTCAGGCTCACCTTCTTCCTAAACAAGAAATTCCCAACAAGCTACTCTGAGCTGCTAGCCTGGGCATAGAAGTACGCCCTGACAGAAGAACAGGTGGCGAGCCGACTCCAGGCTGAAGGGAGGTCGGCTCCCAAGAAGCAGAGCGATAATGCTCCCGAAGTCCGACCTCCCAGCGACGGCAACAACTTGGCCCAAAGCTGAAGGACTTCCCCAGGAGGTTCGAAACTTATGCACCCCTCTCCCTTATGAGGGAGAAGATCCTCCTGGAAATTGAGAACGAGACCTTCCTGCAGAGGCCTCGTCAGATGAAGGGCCCCTTTGCATCCGAAATAGAGACAAATATTGCCGGTTCTATCGGGACCACGGACACAACACTGAAGACTGCCTCCAGCTGAAGGACGTGATTGAAGACCTCATCAGAAGGGGGTACCTGCACAAGTATGTCCGACCCCAGAGGAATCGGGCCGAAGCTTCAATTGCCAGAGACCCCCTAGAGGAGACAGAGCTCCCCAACCAGTGTCCGACCGACAGAAATGTTAGCATGCTGCATCGTCGGTCCGATTGGAGATATGATGAAGACCAGGACATCGTGAAAAGGTCTAGGGGTTCTAATGTAATTAGCTTATCTGACGAAGACCTCTTGGAATTCCACATTTTAGGAAATGATCTTAGTTATGCCGGTAGTGATTGCCAACTATGATGTAAAAAGGATCCTTATTGATAATGGAAGCTCCACGGAGGTGTTGTTGTATGATGCCTTTGTCAGAATAAATCTGTCCAGATCAAAGCTACAAGAATCCTCTATACCGCTGACTGGCTTCGGAAGAAACTCCATCGGAGTGGAAGGGGAGATAACTCTGCCCATGACCATCGGGATGGAGCCTCTTCAGAAGACTCTCCTCATCAACTTTGTAGTCGTACGTATGACATCGGCTTACAATGCCATTTTAGGCCAACCGGCCCTTAACAAGTTTCGGGCCATTGTCTCTACCTACCATCTACTGGCAAAATTTTCGACTCGGACGGAGTTATGAGGGGAGACCGTAGGATGGCCAGGCAATGTGCTTAACTATTCAAGACATGCAGTCGGGCGATCATTCCACTCTGGAACAGCTTGACCCCAAGGCCGAAGCCGACGACCGAGGTCAACCAGTCGAAAGGATTTTATTCATTTCCCTTCGGGAGGATGATCCCACCATGGTCCTCCAAATTGGAAGCACTCTCAGTGAAGAGGTCAAGTTGGAGCTGGTTAACTTTCTAAGGAACAATGCCGATGTTTTTGCTTGGTCGGCGTCGGACATGCTAGGCATCCCATCAGAAGTCATAACTCACCAACTTAAAGTAGATCCGACCTACAGGCCTGTTAAACAGAAGAAGAGGAGCTTCGCTCTTAAAAGAGAGAGGGCAATTGACGAGGAGGTCAAGAAGCTCTTTGATATCGGCTTCATCAGAGAGGCTCATTACCCCGACTGGTTGGCGAATGTTGTAATGGTGAAAAAAGCTAATGGAAAATGGAGGATATGCGTGGACTACACCGACCTCAATAAAGCTTGTCCGAATGACAGCTTTCCTTTGTCAAAGATTGACCAACTGGTGGACGCCACGGCCAGTCATCAGCTTTTGAGCTTCATGGATGCCTTCTCCGGCTACAACCAGATCAAGATGCACCTGGAGGATAAAGAGAAGACAGCCTTTATCACCGATAAAGGATGTATTGCTATAGAATGATGCATTTTGGCCTAAAAAATGCTGGTGCAACTTTCCAAAGGCTGATCAACCGGATCTTCGAAGGGCAACTTGGAAGGAATATGGAGGCATATGTTGATGATATGATTATCAAAAGCCTCCGCAAAGCCGACCATATTAGAGACTTGTAGGAATCCTTTGATGCGTTGAGGCGTCATCAGATGAAGCTGAATCTCACCAAGTGCACCTTTGGGATGACTTCCGGAAAGTTCCTTGGCTTCTTGATCACACAAAGAGAAATTAAAGTCAACCCCGACAAGATCAAAGCTGTCATTGACATGGGGCATCCGACCAACAAGAAGCAAGTTCAAGAACTTACAGGCCAAATAGCCTCTCTCAGCTGTTTCATTTCCCGATCGGCCGAGAAGTCCCTACCTTTCTTCAAGACCTTGCGGCGGTCGGACCGCTTCCATTGGACCGACGAGTGTCGATCGGCCTTCGAGGCATTGAAGACCTATCTGAAGAACCATCCATTGCTGGCTAAGCCGGCGGAGGGAGAGCCCTTGTACTTGTACTTGTTGGCATCGGACGAGGCGGTAAGCTCCATCCTTGTTTGAATGGGAGAAGACAGTCAACAAAGACCTGTCTATTATATTAGCAAAGTTCTCCACGACGCCGAAACGAGATACCCCAAGATGCAGAAGCTTGTCTATTCCTTGGTCATAGCAGCCAAGTGGCTCCGACCCTACTTCCAGGTGCATCCGATTGTCGTCCTGTCCGACCAAACCCTCAAGGCGATCCTCAGGAGCCCAGACACCTCCGGTCGGCTTGCCAAGTGGGCCGTCAAGCTGGGCGAGTTTGACATCTCTTTCTAATCTCGATCGATCATGAAGGCTCAGGTAATCGCTGACTTCATTGCAGAATGTACCTGGAGACAGGAAGTTCCCTCACAAGAGGCCGACGCACCTGAAGATGATACCATTGAAGAAGTAGAGCCTGCTTGGACCCTTCATGTGGACGGAGCGTCCAACCTTGCAGGCTGCGGGACGAGTCTAATCCTAGCTGACCCCGACGGACAGAGCTTGGAGTATGCTTTGCATTTTGCATTTCAGGTGTCAAACAACCAAGCAGAGTATGAAGCCCTCCTTGCAGGACTAAGAATAGCCAATGAGTTGGGCATCAACCGAATTAGGGCCTTCTCCGACTCTCAGCTGGTGATGAACCAAGTGAAGGGCAAATTCGAGGCACGAGATCCGACCCTGGCCAAGTACTTGAGCAAGGTACAAAGCCTCGTGTCTCGGCTTAAATTTTTCGAAATTCTCCATATACCTCGATTGCATAACTCCCGGGCGGATGCTCTGTCGTGGTTGGCTACAACCGTTACCAACACCTACGACTGGACCTTTGTGGAGTATCTGCAGCACCCAAGCATTGCTGAAGAGTCGACAGAAGTTCACCAAGTGGAGCAAGAAGCCTCTTGGATGGATCCAATTCTTACATTCCTTATCAAAGGAACTCTACCGGAAGATACGACCGAAGCCAGACGTATATGCTGGACGGCTTTAAAGTATGTCGTCCTCGACGACACTCTTTACAAACGGTCGTTCTCACAGCCATTGCTGAAGTGCTTGGGGCCGACTGACGCTGACTACGTACTCAGAGAAGTGCATAAAGGTATCTGCAGCGACAACTTGGGAGGAAGATCCCTGGCCTACAAGATTATCTGACAAGGATATTACTGGCCGATAATCCAGAGGGATGCGTCAGACTTCGTCAGAAAGTGCGACGTGTGTCAGCGATACTCCAACATTCAAAGAAGGCCGGCCAGTCAGTTGGTTCCACTCACTGCTCCTTGGCCATTCGCACAGTAGGGGATGGACATCCTAGGGCTGTTCCCCCTGGCATCCGGCCAGCGAAAATTCTTGATTGTAGCCATTGATTACTTCACCAAATGGATGGAGGCTGAACCACTAGCGCATATTACAGAAGCTAAAGCAGAGAACTTTGTCCGGAATTGCATCATCTTCCGGTTCGGCATACCGCAGATGATCATCACCGACAACGGAAGGCAATTCGACAATCCCAAGTTTCGAGAATTCTGTCAACAATATCACATCTTCCATTAGCTAACTTCAGTCGGTCATCCTCAGTCCAACAGAGAGGTCGAAATCATCAATCGAACGATCCTACATGGACTGAAGACCCGACTGAATGATGCCAAAGGACTTTGGACAGAAGAGCTTCACTCAATGCTCTAGGCCTATCGGACAACCTCCTGAATGGCGACTGGGGAGACTCCATTCAATCTGACCTATAGAAGTGAAGCAGTCATCCCTGTGAAAATTTTTCCTACAATCCCTGCGGATTGATCATTTCGCCGAACCGACCAACTTAGAGCAAAGGAGGGCTGACCTAGACCTACTTGATGAAACCAGGCTCCATGCGGGCTTGAAGATGGCGACTTACCGTCAGAAGATGGCTAGATACTACAACTCTCGAGTCAAGGCTTGAACTTTCTGGGTCGGAGATCTGGTTTTGCGAAGGACAGAAATTTCAAGACCGACCAAGCAAGGGAAACTCTCCCCCAATTGGGAAGGCCCTTATCGAGTTGTTGAAGTAATCCGAGCCGGAACTTACCGACTCGAGCATTTGGACAGACGACAAGTGGCGCGTCCGTGGAATGTAGACAACCTTCACAAATACTATCAATAAAGGCCATCACTTCTTCTATGGAGCACTTTTGAAAGTCCGACTCCAGTCAGCAAAGGCTCTATGGCAACCCACTTCCGAAAGTCTGACTCCGGTCAGCAGAGGCTCTAGGGTAGCCCACTTCCGAAAGTCCGACTTCGGTTGGCAGAGGCTCTAGAGCAGCCCACTTCTGAAAGTCCGACTCTGGTCGGCAGAGGCTCTAGGGCAGCCCACTTCCGAAAGTCCGACTCCGGTCGACAGAGGATCTAGGACAGGCCACTTTCAAAAGTTCGACTCCGGTTGGCAGAGGCTCTAGGACAACCCACTTTCGAAAGTCCGACTCCGGTCGGCAGAGGCTCTAGGACAACCCACTTTCGAAAGTCCGACTCCGGTCGGCAGAGGCTCTAGTGCAGCCCACTTCTAAAAATCTGACTCTGGTCGACAACGGCTTCAAAATAGTTTGCCCGAAGATCTGACTTCGCGTTTGGACGGGCCAACGGACCGACACTTAGAAAAATTTCTGAGAATTTTGGTTCGGACCGAGCCACTGTCCGGCTACTACCTCGGAGGTTCCATGTTCGGACGGGCCGACGGACCAACACTTAGAAAAATTTTTAAGAGTCTGGGTTCGGACTGAGCCACTGTCCAGCGGCTACTTTGGAAGCTTCCCGTTCAGACGGGCCGACAGACCAATACTTAGAAAAATCTCTAAGAGTCTTGGTTCGGACCGAGCCACTGTCTAGTGGTTACTTCGGAGATCTCATGTTCGGACGGGCCGACGGACCAACACTTAAAAAGATTTCTAAGAGTCTAGGTTCGGATTAAACCACTGTTCAGCATCTGTTCCTGAGAACCTGCAGTTCAATAAAACTGACCGCCAACACTTAGAAATATTTTTGGAAGAAAGAGCTTCGATCGATCCGACTGACCCAACATACATAGAGACATGCATTGAAGACAAGTCAAAAAAAGACACTTCTATTTCATTACAAAAAAGAGTTTATTACAAAAGGTAGGTTAGACCTTTACAAACATCTTAGGTCCGACCCACCAAAGGTACAGATGGGACTTCGGCTTCAGCCCCCTCGATCGCGCCCGAATTTCCGACTGGGATGCCTGCCGTCTCTACATCGGCTGCGGCTTGGGCTTCAGCTCCAGACTCCGGGGGCCTTGCATCTCCTCTGCGTCGGCTGTAGCCTGAGGTTCGGCCCCTCCGTCGGTCGGAATAGCTTCTTCCTACGTGCCCTCCTCTTCAGCCTACCTCCGCAGCTGCAGGAAGGCAAGATCTAGCTCCAGGAAGGCGAAGCCGACCTTTGACAGGCAGTCTTCATAGCCAAAGTCATAGCCAACGGCTCCGGCCTCGTCCATTTCTTCTTTGAAGTCGAGGGAGGTCTTGTGCTTGGTGACGGCGTCATCGGCCACCTGTGCCATCTATTCCTTGGCCTCTCTCAGCAAGCCCATATATTTCTTCGACGTGGCTCAGTGTCCTTGCGAGCTCCGCTCGGACTCGATCAATCGTGCCTCCTCCTCAACTAGTCGGTGCGCCAAGGACCTCAACTTCATCTTCCTTTTCTTCAAGCTGGCCTCCTGGTTGGCCAGCTGGGCCTGCAGGTCTTCTGCCTGCTTCTTGTGAGCCTCTACCTCGGCTTGACTGACAGACAGTTCTTCAGTGGCCTTCAGTGCTGCCTCAGCCGTAGCTCGGGCCGCCTTCGCCCCTTCGGCCTTCCTGAGAGACATCTCCCTCACAAAAAGCATCTCGCTGAGGTCGTCGTCCATCAGCGAGATGTCGTGAAGGAGCTGTTAAAAGCAGAACAATGTTAGTCATACACAAGAAGATATATAGGAAGACAGACTCAAGAGAAAATAACTTACCCCCATCAAGTTACGGTACGAGCTCCTGGCAGTGCCGTTCAGCGTCCGCTGACTCGACTCGTCCTAGTCGACGTCGTGATGGCTCTCTTGAGCAGGTCTTTGGCCTGCTCCACGTCATGTAGGGCGCGCCAGCTTTGGTGCGCCTCGTGACCAACTCCACTAGCCTCGACCCTGCCGGCCTCCTCTCCTTCGACCGCCTTTCTCCCTTCGGCCGTCGATGAAATTCTTGCACCAATCCAGTGATCGGCGATGTTGGGGCCGTCTCCCCGTCGATCGGCCTTGACGGTTCCTCTCCAGATCGGGCGGCCAACTGCCTGATTGAGGATGAACGCTCTGGCGCTCTCACGACATGACGTTCCGATAGAGGCACATCGTCGTCGAAGTCTACTGCCACAACAGCAGCAGCCGGCTCCTCTGTTCGCTGCTTCTTTAGCCTCTCGGTCGTCGGCTCCATGATCCGGATGCCTCTCTTCTTGGCCGCCCGCACTACGATCGTTGCTCGGTCCGGCTTCATTTTTCTGCCTGCCACAGAACAAGTTGAAGTCAGTAACAGAACAAACAAAGCCGACAGGAAAAAATAGAAGACCTACGACGGTGGCCTCTACCCTACCCAGGTATTGATGTTGGTTGACTCCAGCCGAGCAAGGCTATCCTCCCGAAGTAGTTCGTATGCAAAAGTGGGTTCGTCCACGTCCATCTTATTAAAATCGGCCTCATTGGCCCTCAACACTTCTTTCCCGTCTATGGCCTTCGACCTTGGCTCTCTCCACGCCAGCTCGAAGCCCCAAGGCTCTAAGCTGTCTACGAAGAAGAAACGAGACTTCCACCCGTGAATGACTGACGGAAGACCCCTCAAGATCCTCCGACCAGGGCGGGGACTGAACATCCACCACTCATGACTTCGAAAATCTCTTTTCAAGAGGAAAAAGTTGGCAAATAGAGACACTCTTGGTTTGGTTTCGGCCCTCTGGTACAGGACCATGAAGCAGCTGATTGCCCGAATGCTATTCGGGGTCAGCTACGTGGGAGTAACTCTATAAGAGTTGAAAACCTGGACAAAGAAGTCGGGGAGAGGAAACCTAAGGCCGGCCTTAAGATGGTCTTCGTACACTGGAAGGGCTCCTAAGTTCAGTGGATCGGTCACCCTCCCCTCTCGATTGGGAACGGTCAAGTGCAGAGTAGAAGGTATGTTGTATAGATCCTAAGGTTTTCTACCCTCTCCCGGGTCATTTCCGATGGAATGTTATGGGGACCTGGTTCCCTATCCCTATGGGCGGAGTTCCGGCTGCTGGAAGCCATTCTAACGGAGGTTGGAGAAGAAGGATGGGGGAAAACTAACCTCGTGATTGAGGTTCCTAAAGGGACGAGTGTGGCAGAGGAGGGATGCTCTTTCTCTCCAAGTGCAAGTGCAGTGGAAGACTCTCCCCCGGGCCTTCACCCTCTCCTTTTATAGCCTTCGAAGGACTGCTTCCCACCGCCCTCGAGTGCCACAATCAACCGCCAGACGATGCAACTTCCCAATCCAACGGAGAAGCCGATATGATGCAGCAAATCACGTCCAGCCGCAAACTGCGTGATCGCCAAACCAATGGCGGATGAACCGCTTCCGACGTGGCGTCAACCCTTCGAATGTTGCCACATCGTATAAGTCGCGTCTGAGGCCGACGAGCAGGCGCGTCAGGCTGGCAGCCGATCATTGTGCCTCACCAGCATTAACTGCTCCTCCCACCACCTCCAATGCAGTATCGACACCTGTCCTGGATGCAGAATTTCGGAATGGAAAATGATCGACCGCAGTACACCTAATTAGATCCGTGATCATCCTAGGGACAGACGCATTAATGGCCAAATGATGCTCTTGTCCTTCAAAACCGCAGGCCCTCTCGAAGCCCAAAAGCAGGGGGCAACTGTTATACCCAACCAGCTCACCTTCGAACCGGATCACCACTCTTGTTGAGGTTCGAGCGGACCACTCTTGCTGACGTCCGGGTACCCTCTCCATCGGAGGTCCGACGGTCGCGCGCCCACAGAGATTCGATTAATGCACTAAAGCTGAGGTCCGACCGACCCACTAAAGTCGAGGTCCGAACGATCCACTTTTGCTGAGGTCCGGCCGACCCACTCCTGTTGAAGGCCGACCGACCCACTAAAGTCGAGGTCCGAACGATCCACTCTTGCTGAGGTCTGAACGACCCACTCTTGTTGAGATCCGGTGATCCACTCCTGTTGAAGGTCGATCGACCCACTCCTGCTGAGGTCCGACCGACCTACTCTTAAAGGGCCACTTTGGAGTTGATCCAGGAGACTCCAGAAGCCTCTTCCAGCTGGTACCAGAATTCTGTTATAACAGAACCCTGCCACATCAGCGCCACTACTCCACTACTCCCACGATGTCGCCTTATCCTGGCACCACGTGGCCACTCTTCAGATTCTCCTAGGGGCAGATCGGTCTTTTCTGGCTTCACCCCTAACAGATTTTGGCACTGTTCCGTACCTATATAAGATAAATCGGGGACTCTAGAGGCAAGGACTCTCTCCCTGCTTCATATGCTTATCTCCATTTGATTCCTCCATTCTGTTGCCCTTAAGTCCCACTAACTTAAGCATCGGAGTGTCCCCCCCGGAACACCATCGATCCTTGGAAACTTTGTCGCAGGAACCGGGAGAGGAACGCTCCAGCCAGCCATCTGAGCCCGGTCTAGGAGATGTTGCAGCAACAACATCTATGAAAAGTTGCAATAATTCAATTTTTACCAGAGTTGCAGTATCAAACTTACAGGGATTGCAGTTCGCTGAGTTGCCCTATGTCACCACTTAATGTACCTTGGAGGCCCATCGTCGACAGTTTCCTGCAAATATGATGGGTTAGTAAAGATATTGCAGCAATATGAGCTCATGGTAAGTTCAGAAGAACCTTACAAGCTTGTCACTCTTGAATCGTGGCAGCTAACCCCTTCCCATGGTGTACCACAGGGATCATCTGACTGCCCCCAACTTGGTGGTGTGTTCTGCCATGTATCCATCAGAGATCGGAGAGCAGCAGCTGCAAGTGATTTATTGATTCATCATTAGCCTTATGTTCTAATACTCTCTTGAAACAAGAATTCTATGAAGTTTACCAGAAATATCCTGACTGATAGAAAGATTAGATATGCCTGAATAACTTGCTAAATTACTGATAGAAGTTCGTAATTTCGAACCAAGCAGATGATGGAAAGTTTCCTTAAATATTGATATATAGAGACCTGCTGCTTAAATTTCTGTTGTATGTTATCAAGGGGTTAATTCAACTCTATTAATTGGGAACATGACCCTTTTTTTTTTTTTTTTTTTTTTTGAGTTCCATAGACTAAATGACTTCTTTTGGAATATAGAGAAGCGCCTTTCATTATAGGAGGTATAGCATCATCACTTCAGTGTTATAATAGCAATACAGCACTCCACAATTCTTTGGATGTGGAATCCATGTCCAGCAGAGAGAAACCTCCCTCTATTATATTTCAATCCTAGTTTACAATACAAAGGGACAGAGAAGCAGGAGTATTACCATCTGTGGGATCTGTGGTGCCATAACTGACTCGAAGGCCTGCAACGAGTACAAGCAAGAGTAGAGCCCCGTCCCCATGCAAGAGCTTGGAGAAGATGGAATTACCACCACTTGCGGACCTCCGGGTATTAGAAGCCACTAGTTTAGTGGGTCGGCACGGGAGGAGCTTGCAAGTACCATGCCATGATCCCCTCCATCATGCTTCTAGGTTGCAGGAGTCAAATCACGAGATTGGAAGTTGGCGTAGGATGCTTTGTCCAAAACGCATTGCCTTCTCATAAAAGAAGTTAATCAACAATGGATGTCTCGAGTGTTGGACTTGTAGAGCGATCATGTCAGGATCGATCTGGTGTGGTTGGGCCCGGGAGACCCATTCAAGGGATGCCGAGAAGGAAAGGACTTTAATAAGATGATGCTCTCGTGCAGTAAATAGCCCCCTCATAGGTCATAGGCCATTGCAAGAGGGCGATAGGCTGTTGCAAATTTCTCGAGGGGTTCTTGGCTACCGTAGCGGAAGTCTTTTTCCATGTAAGAACAAAATTTGGAAACCTTTAGGAAGGGTATTGGTGACCCAAATAGGATCACCATGGTGTAATCCAAATCTTAGGATGATCCATTTGTTGATTATTTAAAATTACCATGTTTAGTTGGTCATGGTAATACAAATATTTATTTTGATTAGAAAATAAGGTAAATGGAAATAATATATTAAATATTTTTGTTATATAAATATAAAGTACAACATGGTATTTCTACTCTAATTTAAAATTATCATAGGATCATAATATGACAATAATATATTAATAATATATCATAATATATATATATCATAAATATAGTATATATTTTTACTAAAATATAATATAATATATATAATATTGATATAAAATATTGATGTACCAATTTTTTTTGCTAAATTAAGAGATATTTTAATCCTTAAATTTTAGTTCAAGATCACTGCCTAGGATGGTTTTGGATTTCCAATATCAAAAATAGGCATCCCGGCATTAAATAAGATAGTGATTTGATATTACTATTACATATGCTCATCATGGTGTAACCAAATATAGTAATCTTATCACTTCCATCCCTATTATCTTCGATCTTGGATAACTAATTCCATATCAAACGCCTCTTAAAGAAATAATTCACTACCATGAAACTTGCCATCTTTAGAGGATTAAAAGTTACTAGTATTTTTTTTTCCTTCTTTTTAGAAGATGCTGGTGATCGCTGTTAATATTAATTCTGGGAATAAAACTTTTGGCCAATGATATACATATTCACTCATTTTAGCTATTGATAAATGGCCACATGTCTTGGTGATGGAAATAATGATAATAATAATGCTATTAGTAGCACCGATCATAGTTGCAATGGTAGGAGCAAGAGTAGCGTAGAAATAATAGGAGCGTTAAGAATAGCAATAGCCATAATAATAATATTATGATTTTGCAACAAAAAAAAATAGAAGAATTTTTTAATTTTTCTTTTAAAATTCATATGATAGATGTCTCAAAAAATTGAGAAAGGTGCATTTGGGACGCTCGAAGAAATCAATCCTCTCACCCTTAACTTCGGAGGATAAGCAGTAACCCGTAGCTTTTCAAAAATCTCATGTGTACAGAAAGGTCAATAAGATTGTGAATTGGATAACGTCTTGTATTGCGAATCATTCTGAAGATATTCTAGGCATGAAAGCGATTATTCTTATATCTACTTAGACATACTATATTAGACATATATTATTTGTATATTTTATCAAAAAAATAAAAAAAAACAGAGGTCAATGCGTAAAATAAATTCTAAGAATATAATTTTTGGTCGATATATGTATTCACTCGTTCTAGCTATCTATGATGAGCCATATCTTGCGAAGAAAATAATAATAGTAATGCTATTAGTAGTATTGGTAGCCGTAAAAGATAATTATAGTAGCTCTAAATATAGACGTAGTAGCTGCAAAAGTAGTCGCAGGAGTGGCTAGAGGAGTAGCAACCCTAGCAACAATGGTGGTTGGAGGAGTGGTAGCAGTGGTATTTTCAAATGGTTTTGCAACTGAAAAAAGGGAAGGATTATTCATACAATGCATTTCATGCTTAAAAAAATTGATGGTTGCTTCGAGACGCAAAAGTCCGCGATGTAGCTGCCATGGAAAGCTGCGTGCGAGACACTTAAAAAAGATATCATTCCTCTCACCCTTAACTTTGGAGGTTGACCGGACGTTAAAGTCATTGTCAGATTGATAGATTTGCCTGATGGCAGGTGGCGTCGAAGGATGATGTAATGTGGACAGAACCCCACGGATTTAATGTCCCGGAGATAAGGTAGATGAGGTCATTTAATTTGCATGGCAAATAATCAAAGTTACAGATGTACATCTTTTTCTGAAAATTTGCTATTGATGGACGCAAGAGAAGTGACGTGAAGGATAACTTCGGTCATACCTGGCACGCTGTCTATTTGACGAGGACCGGACAGAGAATGCACGGTCAAGGCTTTGTCTTGGTCAAGCGTGATGAAGCCACGTGCAGGGTCACATGTCACCCTCGAGTCCAGTTACAATAGCTGCAGGTAACTTCATTCGAGTTTATATTCAGAAGCTACGACCACATGCGTAGAATTTAATCATGTTCAAAGTAATTGCTAATTAAGCTATTTAAAATGATTCTGGAATCTTTGGAAACTTGAAACTCGATGTTCAAGAATTTGTAACTCCTTATCATGGACAATGAAAGATCAGAGTGTATTCAGGATGCCAAGTAATGTATTTGGTGAAGTTTTTAAGTTTTGGTACAAGGATATGGATTCGGGTTCCATTCTCACCCCAATTTTAGATAGAATTCCTGCCATCCCTACTTTCTCGAAACCAAAGCAGTATACATATTTTGGCATTTGAAAATTTCATTTATGCACCCAAAAGGAAAAAAGAAAAAAAATTACACAAGGCAGGGGCATTCGATTCATGATCAGAATTGTAATGCATTAGAATGAAAATCAAAATAATCATATTTTCCTGACTTCTATTTCTTCCCTTCAGTCAAAATTAGAATAGGATTTGAGATGTTCCAGTCCTTCGGCTAGGTTAGGAATTTGGTTCGGAGGACTGCTAATATGTTGGACGGACGTGCATGTACCAACACGACACCTGCCTTAGTACTTCAAGTCTGACAGTCGCACTCGAGTTCAATAAGCATCAGAAATTTGACATGCTAAACAACTCGCTCAAAAATTAGACTAATTTTTAATCAGCAGAAAATTTCATCTAATCCAAAATATTGAAACTGCTTTCACCTTCAAACATCGGTCCCGGTCATTAATTCCAACCGTCTGGATTACAAGTACAGAGGATAACAAAGTCTGGAGTTCTAAATGTCAGCACTTGAAAAGCCTAATTAATCCTATAATATACAAATGATACAGACGGAACAAGTTAGACGATCTTGCTTATCCACAGACCACCTGTACAGAAGTGCACCTAAGCTTGTTTATACAGCAGAGGATGTTTCCAGGGTTGGTCATCATGTACATCACATGCAGCAAGTCACATATCCATGTCAATGAACAGATCCTCCTCTTCTTCATCATCGAACCTCTCATCAGCAAGAAAACCCTCTGTTGCCATGTTGCTGCCGTAAACAGAAACAGCACCAATAAATTGAGAGATATGAAATCCCCAAGATGAAATATATTTCCATCATTAGGTTCACACAGAAGAAGGTTAGGACCAACCTTATGCAACAACACCGGAAGCTAACAACACGCTTCAACTTCCTATTATAGAAAAAGAAATTGAACGACCATCTGCAAGGAACAAACTCCATGTCAGATGACTTGAGCAATTGTAGATCCATGACTAGATGGTCTCGGTTAAGAGAATCTTACATAGCTCCCTTCTCCAGAAAAGGGTCGCCATCGAAGTCTGGGTTGTAGCTGTAGATCTCGCACTCATTTAATTTTACAAGCTGCAATAGAGGAGCACATATCCATGACTACCAATCATTTCTCCATATGGTCATAAGAAGAGAGAGATGTTCACCCCATCAATGGCCTTGGTCATGCTTTCTAGAAGGGAACTACCTCCATGAGCTATGGCCCATTCCTGTAACTCAAACATTTTACATACACATACACCAGAAGGCAAACAGCAAACCCAGGAAATAAATGATCAATAGCATGTGAAAGAATGTCTCTTCTAAGTATCATACAATATTTCTTTTGGACAAATGCCAGTGCAACTAAAATCATCCACCCTTCCTGGGAAAAGTAATCACCGTAAGAAGTAACAAGAAATTATGGGATATGATTATAAGTTCGTAAATAATTAAAAGAAAGAAAAAAAAAAAAAAGGCTGTGCCCAATAGCCAATTCACAAGCATCGATGGCACATTTTACAACAATGCAGCTTTATATAATCCCCTGATATTATTTTTAAAAAAATTATAAGAACACTCTCTCAACTTTATCTCAATTTTACTTACACCTCCTCAACTTTAAAAAATCTCAATTAAACCCTTCAAATTAGTAAACTATTTCAATGTGGCCCTTCCGTCCATCTCCGTTAACATAATGCTATCACATGATCCTCACATAATGTCCTAGTTTTATAAAATGATAAAATTGCCCTTGCTTTTAGTTGAAATAAAAATCATAAATCAAAACAAATGATATGTTAAAGGATCTCATGAGGGGATGGGTGGGAGGAGGGAGAGGGTGAGGAAGTCACCAGAGATTTTGATGGGTGGCTTTTCGGGCACGGAATAGGAGGCAGGAGAGGGAGTCCACGAGTGAGGCTCAGTTGTGCCAAGGTGGTGGAGGGGAGGATCGAGGGAAGAAGGGGGGTGTGCATGAGCACTTGGAGGAGATGGAAGCGAGGGTGGAGCGACTGCACTTGCAGGTGCGACAATGACGGGCGCGGAGGTGGAGGGCAGCAATGGAGGTGGAGGGGGAGGGAGGGAGAATTCTACCAACATCAATGCATCGGTGAACGGAAACATATACATGCTTTCATAATGAAAAAGAAAATCTAGCTGTACATGTTGCAGTGAGCAATATGCTGATCAATCTTTATGCTAGGTACAGAAACATGTGTGATGCGGAAAAGGTATTTAACTGCATGCCAGAGAGATGTTTATAGGTGGACGATCATGGTTTCGGGCTATGCAATGAATGGTAGTTTGGAGAAGGCCATGAATTTGTTCAATATGTCATGCAGAAGCACGGTTCCTTAGAACTCGATCAGCGCATATATGAGAGAAGGATATGATGAAGTGGCATTGGAATTGTTTTGTAAGATAAGGAAACTAGATAAGGTTCCTCATAAGTCGACATTTCTTGCAGTTCTAGATATTGTGTAAACCTGCACTTACTGGACAATGGTTATGGGGTTCATAGTTGCCTCCAGAAAAGCATGAACTAAGATTGTTGATGTTGGATTCACTTTGACGGATATATGTACCAAATGTGGTGAGCTTTTAGATGTTCAGAAGGTTTTTAGCAAATTTCAAAGCACAATGCAATTCCATGGTCCGTCATATTGGCAGGCTATGCTCAGAATGGGTACATTATAGAGGCTAAGAGGATTTTTAATGAATGTCATAAAGAAAGTGATCTTGTGCAATGTTATGATACCTGGCTTTAGCAACATGCAATACAAGGCCGCATTTGATCTTTTCATTGTCGTGATCAAGGATAGCATGAAACCTAACTACTTCACACTTACAAGTCTCCTTAATGGGTGCTCAAATCCCCAGTATATAAGAAGTGGTATAACATTTCCTAGGTATGTGATAAAAGTAGGTTTACAATCGGATACTTCAATAAGAAATTCTTTGATCGTTGTGTATGGGGAGCAAGGAAATGTTGGATAGCAGACACGTTGCATACAACTCTATAAACAAGATGACCAACCTACATGCACAAGTATTCTTTTATGATATAGGGCACTTAGAAGATCAAACCTGATAAATTCTATTGTAATTGTTCTCAAGGGCTTGTACTACCATTGGAACTCTGGAACACGCTAGAGCAATCCTTAACACAACTGTTGACAAAGGGTTCATATCAAAATTAGAAGTGGGAGTGTATCGATCACTATGTATGGAAGATGTCGAGTTTTTAGTGAAGCAAAAATGATTTTATAGCATCACCAACTGTGACATGATATCTTGGAATGCATTGTTAACAAGATATTCCCAGAATGGACAAGTAGAAACCTAGGTTTCTTTGAGAAAATGCACAAATCAGAAGTTCAGGCAAATCATGTCACATTTATAAGCTTTTTCTCGCTTGCATCATGTGGGATAGGATGCTGAAGGTCAGAATTTCTTTGATTCTATGGAGAAAGAGAATGGTATCTGTCTTTTCAAACAGCATTACGATTGTATGATAGACATTCTTGGACAAGCTGGTCATCTTACTGATGCCGAATTTATTAGCATAAGCATTTCAATGGAACTGGATGCAGCTATATGGGAGCATTACTTGAAGCTTGCAAAATATATGGAGATACTTTGATTGGTAAAAGAGCAGCATATCAAATCTTACATTTAGAACCAGATAATTCTACTTATATTGCCAAGTTGAGTCTTTTGCACCATATAGGATGTGGGAAATTAAAGGCAGACCTTCTAGTATGTGAAAACATTTCTATTTCTTATACTAGAATTGTAGGCTTGCAAGTGTCACCATCACTCTTATACCCTATTAAAGAAGTCCGCCTAAGTCATACCGGAACAAGGTGTTGTTTTTTATGAATCTATAAGATGTTGAAGACCTCTCACAAAGTCGCTCACTCACATGGCCTCTCACAAAGTCTCTTCCCACTCAATCTCAAGGATTGGCTCTCTAACAAAGCCTGATTTAGCTTTAAAAGAGCTATTGTGTTCAGATCTTCTGTCTAATAAGATGTTTATACTTTCATTGCTGTAGCCTGCAAAAAAGAGAACAAACTCCAACCAACTCATTTCCGAATATGGGCAAACTTAGCCTCAAAACCCAGTTCATAAAAGCTCTTTTCCATCAAGACCACAAGCTTTTTGCATGTCCCAAGGAAAAGAGAGTCTCACTTATCAGTTTATAGAAGAAGGGGATTTCATTTCTGGAGCTACCATATTTCCTAGGTGTACCATCTCGCTATGTCTGTGAAAGTAGGAAATCCTCCTCTACAGTTACGATGGCAAGATCTTTCCTGTTACCTGATGGCAAGCTCTGCTATGCTAGTGACCACACCCATGTCCTCACCATCAACCGCTCCCTCCTCTTCTCCGATCCATCCCTCCTCCCCGTCGTAAATCATTTCAAAATAGGGATAGACATTTCCATCTTTTTGAAGGACAATATAACAATGTCAGTAGTTGGATGGACGGAAGGGCTACATTGAAATAGTTAACTAATTTGAAAGGTTTAATTGAGATTTTCTAAAGTTAAGGAGTGTAAATGAAATTGAGATAAAGTTGAGGGGGTGTCCCTATATTTTTGCTATTTTTAAATAATAAAAAAGAAAAGCTCATCACAGTAAAACTCCAATACCATCAAATGAACATGTTTGATTATGAAAAAAATCAGAACTATTATAAGTTGATTGATATTTCAATTAAGATATCTGCATGCTATTAAACATTTCACATATGTGCTTCAATGAGAAACATTCAAGTCTTATTGATTCTTGAATGAATATTTAACTATCGATGCTTCTTTAAAAAAACATGGTCTTGTTCAGCAATTTATGCAACTGCCTCAAAATTTCACATTCTCAAATTCCTCTCTCCACCATTGGCTATGCACTTCCATCAAATCTCAATTTATATGAACTTTATATAACATTCTACCAGGCTATGTTACCCATTCCTAAACAAATCTGAAAAAATATGCACACCCTTGTATCGATAAACAGAGATATGAGACATTGACATGGGCACAATCATACCATTAGAGGTATGAAGGATGAAGACTGACAGTGTTATCAAATCCATTTGATAAAACCGATTAAAAGACTAAAGCATACCCTAGCTGCTTCAAACAAGTACGTGTCATATATCTGCTTGAAAGTCTCCCACTCTTCTTCTCTGAAAAACAGATGGGCTCGCACTGCACTGCTAAGCCAATAAGAAATTTGAAATATAATGTTAAATAGAATATTAAATTGCACTCACCCAGTGTACCGAGGCAAGTGACCCCAGCACAACCCCATGAAAGGAACATAAGAGATGACCACAAATTTAGGGAAATGGAGAGAATTGAACTCTCAGCTCATAAAGCAACGGTTAAAACCGTCTGTCAAACCATTTGACAACACTCCCAATGCTGGTAAGAAAGGATATAAAGCAGGTTGCCATGCCGCCGGTGAAGCTGACATTGACATTACCCAGGATCCTTCTTCCCAGTTATTTATCAAAATTTAATGTCATGATTTAAAAAAGAAATACCTGAAATCATAATCTGGATACATATGACTGAGAGTAAGAACCAGATATATCAATGTTCTCCGACTGGAACAAACAGGGGAAATACAAGGAGATTAGGTCTGCTGAAGCATCGAACTATACATAACATTGATATAGAAACCTCTTTTACCACCTTGATCTACTAGACAAGTACTCCACAGGAGATGAAGGGTCACTATCAGAAGATTGCCCAAGGTAGTCCAGAATCTGAACAGGAAAGAAAAAATAACTAAAGTGAATAAAATCTGCAGTCAAACGAATTTGCAGAGATCCATAACCTGAATAAAGACCTACATAAACCGCCAGCTAATAAATAATAAACCTGTAAATCAGAGTATGCGAAGAAACATGACTGTCACAACATCATCCCAAAAAAAAGGGGGGTAAAAAATCAATAATACTGCAGGTAAAGTGACTGAAATAGTAAAAGAATAAATAATGATGTCAGAATTATTTACAGCTCTATTCACTTTTACATAACCGTGTATATAAAAAGACAATGCTCAAGTGCCGATATGCCCATCAAAACTAAATTGGATTGGAACAAAAAATATCAGAACTGCAAATACTAGATAATGAACACACAATGAGAAAGAATCACATTCTTTAGTTCCTTAATCTTGTTTACCAATACAATTTAAAATGAAGAGCTGAAAACTGCATCACTCAGCATGCACATACACATGGATGCATGCATGACAAAAAAGGATGACAGTGCAATCCTCATGCAACTGACTAGTAAATAATGCATTCTTTTTCTCCACCCCAACAAAAAACAAGATCAGCCAAGAAAGCATGGTAAAGCTCTTTAAAGAAATCAGTTTCATGTTCAACATGGCTAAGCATGGTTCATCCACAAAATCAGGATATGTTATAAACCATATAGTAGAACAGGGAAACTAAATGATGATTAGATGTTGTGATAGATAAAATTGTTATGACATGTCATAAGGATCAATTAGCCCTTAAATTCAATTCCTGATCATAACAAATGATTCACTGAATTAATTAAGGCAAAAATGGTATAAAAGCTTTTAAAAAAAAAAAAAGTGATACAGACATCCACATTTATCCTAGCATGCACCAAACAGCCTAGCAGCAACATAACAAGAAAACTCAATATAATGCTAAAAATAATAGAAGAGAACAAATGGTAATTAAATGGTATGGAATGCCTACAATCAATTTGATGAGGCTCTGCATAAATAATATAGGGCAGATGAAAGTTTATAATGCTATGGGCAGGGCTGCAGGTCCGACCAAACAACATGATATAAAGCATAAACGAGGCAGCATATTTCATGTATTAAAAAACAGCCCCAACACATTCTGAACTGCACAAAACTCCTACTGATGTGCAACTTTCGGGGCACTATCAATCAAAAAGGACCCTAAAAAAAGCAATACAACAAGCCAGTTCTTAAAGTAGCAATAGTTTTTTCTTGAAAAAACAAGGTTAAAAATATACCTAAAGAAATACTGCCACACATTTTCCTCCTTTCCATATTGTGTTAAAAGTAGTTACTCATTATTAATTTTGCATAAGGGTCAAATGTGTTACAAATGCAACTATAAACCATCATTCAGTTCCTATGAGTATGGAAACAGAGGAAGGATATGGAGCTTTGTTTGTGAAGTGGGAGAGTTAAGCAGTAGCCAGCACAGTAGACAAGCTAGCCTATGAAATGAGAAAGCAACATGCTCATATAATTAGACTGCAACAAACTCAATGGCAAGCCATGATGTTCATTTAGATGCCCTGTTTTCTGTGCATTGAAGCATGCTTTTTTTCATCATTTTTCCCTTTGGGGTGATGCTCTAAAAGGTTTTCACTCTTCTGGTTAAATAATCCAGATGGTGGCCCTAGTTGCGAATTCCAACCAGTAGACTATATCATTAAACTCACTGAAAAGACAAGCTTTAAGTGTATGGAATAAGAAATGCATATACATAAACTGTATTTTCTATTTAATAATACTTTCTGCAGAAATAAGAAATCTTAGCAGCTAATGTCAAGCAAGTCAGAAAGCTCTAAGTACCTCATGCTCTAAACTAAGTGAGAGCTTTCGATCAGTCCCTGTATGTTTACCTACATGCCAAGGAAACAAATACCTAAAAAGTCTTCCAATTACATCAACAACATAAACAAGTAAATGAGAACCTATACTTACATGAGAATGCTTCGAGATTCCCTTTGATGGTACTTTCTCCAAGATTCAAATGATCGAGGAAAAGATTTATGCTGGAGGAAAAAAATAATGTATCTTAAGAATAAAAGTATAACGTTGAGACTGTGAAACATGACATCTTTAACAAACTAGTTACATAGACTCCTAAGCACGCCTCCAAGGAAGCTTAGAAAATACCTGTCTAAAGGAGTGTATTCTAGAAACTTCATGTTGAGAATTCTTATAATGAATAGAAGAAGTGTACGAGTTTTGATATCTTCTAGCAGATGCAGGCACTTAGAATCTCCTTCACATATCTGTGTAGTGACAATTAAAAAGGCCTGGTAAACTTAACAAGTTCAAGAAACATGCAAGCACAGAGAAATGAAGAAAAAGTGAAGAGTCAAAGGTTGTCTCCTTTAAAATACAAGATATACCAAATATTGAATATGTAGTTAAAGAATTGATCTTTTTGCTATCTTTGAAAATTGGATCGTGTTTTATAACACAATACATCCACCGATCCTTCCAGCAATAGAAATTATCTTGAGGGAAATAATAGCTATAATGGAATTCAGGTGTATTAAACCAAGCCAAGAGAAATGACTAACTCATGAAATTAGTTTTTACAACTCCAAAGACATCTGATGTAGCAATATTGCTTTCAAAGGTAGGTGGTAAAAGTGTTGTGGATTATATTCTCTCAAGTAACACCTACATAAACTTTAATTGTCTTCTTGGGTGAAAACACACAAGAATTAAGTACAAACATGCAATACACACTACTACTTTCCTCAACAGGGATATACAGAATATAATTCCAATGTTTCAAACTCCACTGTGAAAACACCAGTACATAAAATGAGGGAAAAGAACCCAATAGACATTCTCTTTTAGCCTTTGTACTGATTGATCATCTTGACTTTTATTGTTGGCATTACCCTAAACACAATATGCGCATGTATATGCAACGTGTGACTGTCTTTTCCGCTTTAAAATTGTTTAACGGAACCAGATTTTCTTTGCTTTCTTCACCCTGTGCATTATTTTAATTGAACTATTGAAATTTAAGGTCATTTGAACTGTTTCTCTTTTATTACAAGCCTAACATGGGTATGAAATGAATTTTCAGACTAACAAGAAAAGGTAACTTGTTCTTCTCTCTATCTTCCATGGCTTTGAGTTTTTGAAAAGATTTCATATCTCAACCCCGTCCTACCTTAAAAGAGAAGGCAGTAGCAACCGTCTCGCAACATGAGGGGAAAATCTTCCCCTTTGAAACAAAATGAAAACCACTCAGGCGTGTCGTGACCATTAAATAGAGAAACCCTAAATTCTTTCAAACGCCTCAGAATTTCGGATTCGTATCTCGGATCCCCTAAATAAAGGAGAGGGGGCAAAACCCTCAAGGATCCACTTAAAAAAAGTGCAATAAAAAATTAGAAAATATATATACATCCAGAAAAAAATCAAAGTACATTAATTAAACCCTGACCATGAATGACATATCGGATCAAGAAAGATAAGAATTTGATACCAATTCATCGACAATACCAGTCGCACAGATTAGCCGGGGAGAAGTTTCCAAAATTCTTCGAATCAAAGAGAAAAAATAAGCGAATTAGAGGCTCTCTTACCTGCCAAAATCGCCACGGCAAGGACGCAACGAGGGGAGGAGCAACCGGAGTCAGAACCGACGACCAAATAGGAAGGGACGGGTGGTAGGTTTTTTTTTTTTTTTTGGGGGGGGGGGGGGGTGGGAAGATAAAGATTATTTTTGGACAAAATGTGGGTGTCATTACGGCTTCGCGCCGCTGCTGGACCGGATTGGTGGAGGAAAAGGCATCCCCAGACTTGGTCGGCCGTGCGAGCGGCACGCGTCACGTCAAAACCTGCCTTTAGCCTTCGCGGCGCGAATATCCGTGCTTCAATTTTCAAATTTCTAGAAAACAAGATGGAGTAGAGTTTTTTTTTAAAATAATACTTTTTAAAAAATAATTACGAAAATAGATTTTGCAAAATTATTCATCCATGTAGATGGATAGGATGACGTGACCTTTAACAAGATGAATCCAGTTAAGTTGAATTCATCTTTTTAATAGACGAATTTAATTTAACTAATTCATCTTTCATAAAGACGAATTCAGTTAAGTTGAATCATCATTTTAATAGACGAATTTAATTTAACTAAATTCGTCTTTCACAAAAGACGAATTCATGATAAAATTGATAAAAAAAAAATTTCCATGAATTTTGTTTTAAAAATATTAATTTTATATTAAAAATTTTGTTATTAAAATGAATTTGTTTTAAAAAAAATTTTAAAAACACCCATGAAATTTATATAAATGTATCAAAATTTTATTATAAAAAATAAAAAATTAATAAAAAAATTACATGATCGATATATAGATCGATGGTCTGACCGATGGTCACTGGTAGCAGGACCTGTAGGTGAATCGATGATCGGATCCTGGTGATAGCCGGACTGGCAATCGGGATGGTGACAGGACCGATGATCAGATCCTGGTGGTAGCCGGACTGGCAATCGGGATGGTGACAGGACCGAGGGTTGGATCCTTCCACGATTTTACTGAAAAAAGAAAAAAATTATTATTATTAAATTAAAATATTTTAAATATATTATTTAACAAATTATATTAAATATTTTATGGATCTCGGTCGAAGTCGAGGTCGGTCAGGGCCCTCTCACTCCTTCGGCAGGTGGCGCCCGGAGACGGGTCCACCTCGACCGAAGTCGAGCGCCCCTCTGTCGCTCCGCCAGGTGTCTGCCCAGAAGGGACCCACCTCGGCCGAAGCCGGCGGCCCCTTGCTCCCTCGCCAGGTGGCGCCCTGAGCCGACCCCACCTCGGCCGAGGTCGAGTCGGGCCCTCTCGCTCCTTCGCCAGGTGTCCACCCAGGAGGGGTCCACTTCGGCCGAAGTCGAGCACCTCTCTGCCGCTCCGCCAGGTGTCCGCCCAGGAGGGCCCACCTCGGTCGAAGCCGGCGGCTCCTTCCTCGCCAGGTGGCCCCCTAAGACGGTCACTCTCGCCGTTCTCTAACTTGACCGTCGGAGCTCCCTTGCCGGGACCCCCGGCCAGGGCCACTGACCTTGTCTTACAGGACTAAGAGTCAGGAGACCTCAGGACGAGACAGTCTAATTATAAACTCGAAAAAGCGGCATTTCGATCTAAACTCGAAAAAGTCGAGAAGAAAACTTTGTGCTTATGTTTACTCATAACAACCTAGGCTACTTTGTTACATTCATCGATAAGATACGGTCTCAGTCGAAGGGCTCATATGCTTTATTTTGATCTTGGTTTCATGAACCCATAATATATACTTACATCTAATCCACCTCATTGCAAGTTGCTCGGATATTTAATCATAAATTGGTTCTAAAGTTCAAATATCAGTTTGTTCTAAATTTTAAAATTTAGTATATCATTATTTTTTTACATTAATTAAACCATTAATTAATTGTTGAAATATAATACTAAATTTTTAAATTTTAATAATTGGAACTACATATTATTTAATTAATCATTATAAATATATATTTTTTTAATTCATGAAATAATAAATATTAAACAAAAAAATATATAATCAAAACTTCTTATTATTTAATAAATTTTAAATATCTTAAAATCAATTTTTTAATATTCATTTTTAATATAAAAATAATAATATAAATTATTAAATAATAAAGTCGAAAAAAAATTATCATAAAAATTCAAAACATAACATTTAATTACTCAAATATGTAATAAAAAATTTAATTCAAATTTAAATTAATATATACAAAATTTAATTTAAACAATCAAATATTTATAAATTTATAAAAAATTTACCTTGAATCCGGATAATGAAATATGGAAGAACAAGATCTAGATCATCCAACGAAAAGCAATAATCAGATCTACAAAATAATATATATATATTAATCAAAATAAAATTTAAATACTAAAAAAATAAATAAAAAAAAAAAAAACTTACCGGAATGGATGAGCAAGAGTGATCTTCAACGTAAGGACCCCACGGGAAGATAAAACAAAATTTGTAACCGGACCGGAGCGGTGAGGGACCACCGGAAAGAAAAAAAAAAAACTAGAGGAAGAACAAAAAAAAAAAAAAAAAGGAAGAAACGGGTTTATATGGTCTGCCTGAGTTTGTCTTTTCGAACGACGAATTCTCAGACGAATTCGTCATTTGGAAAGACGAATTCATATTCGTCTTTCCAACGCCGTACCCGAAGCCACGTGTCGGCCGATAAAACCTCCCGATCGACACGTGTCAAAGCAGGGAGGCCGGTTACCAGGCTTAAATTCGGCTTTTGAAAAGACGAATTTGAATTCGTCTTTTCAAAAGCCGAATTCAGAACGGTTTTTTGGGCTAAGATGAATTCGTCTTTGGAAAAGACGAATTCACTTTAGAATTCGTCTTTTCCAAAGACGAATTCGACGAATTCACGCTGGTACCAAAATGCCACATGTCATTTTTTTTTTTTCTCCGTAATTTTTGCCACGTGCCACCTAGATCCGTAAATATTTTACTTTTTGTAATTAAATTTTTTTTTATATTATTTTAAAAAAAATTCAGATGGAGTGCTGGTACTGCGGAAAATGAGAGCTGAACCCGCCAGAGAAGTTGGCTTATGTGGCAGTGGACGGTTGGCACTTGGCAGTTTCTTAATTCATTATGGTCACGGCTGGAAACAAAGTATTCTTGGTCCCTCAGTTCGTCTCCTTCCATTTGCAGCATGCATAAGAACTCCCCTACATGGTTGGGAAGAGCTGGAGCAGGATTGTCCACAAGGTGATGGTGGATAGGTGGCAATGGATTTCATGGAAGGGATAGCAAAGATCATTAGAGGGCTGCAATCATCACATCATTTGTAGCCACCTATTACTAAGGCATGTTATCTCTATGTTTTTAGAGAGGGACCTGCCACTTTTGCGACTTGCATCATAATTATCCAGATTCAATCATTTAGCCACTTATATTGTAATTATTTAGGCTGAAATATTTGAAATATAACGTCCAAATTCAAAACCGTAACTCAAAGGGACACGATGGATGAGACAAACCTTGAGACTCAGGAAAAGCATTTATTTTTAGTTGGCAAGGCCTCTTGTTTTCTTTTCTTTGAGCAAAAACTTAGGAACTGACAAAACATTTATAAACTGCCTTGCATGACATGTCATAGCCGAGTGCTCGATATTACCGATGACATCCCAATGATTTGAATGGTTTAAGTTTGATAAAGCTGATCGTATTTTGTACCGAGGTACTCATCATGCCAAATTTGTATTCCAAAAACGATAAATCACGATCAGATGCTATGGAGTATGGAGGCGATAAAACATACAAATATGCTAAATCACTGTACGATAAAATACTATGGAATATGAAGGCGATAAAAAATTGTACAGCTCTCTACCACAGGTGATCCCGAATAGGGCCCAGCCATGACTTCATGGGTCGCACAACTAGTTAAAAGCCCAAAACAAAAATCTTTCCCACATCCAATCCATCCACCCGGTGAGTCACCGTGCAGATAACCCCTAACCTTAAACCATCCCCATAGTAGAATTTAGACCAAGTAATCATAATGTCCGATAGTTGAGCATTTTCTTTTTGTTCGTTAGACAGTTGGCTCCTCCCAACAATTAACGACCACATCACTCAATGTGAATAAGGACAGGTTTGGTTCACTTTTTTAAGTCAACTGTGGGTCAGTCAGACATTCAGCTAGGCTTGCTTAGTTTGGCAGTCCAGTCTTCCAATCCTGTCGATCAACAACACGAAAGTGAAACTTCCATAGGAAACCGGTTCCACTCATCCGCTTCAAAATCCAAGCCAACATCCCAAGATGAAGCAGGTTGGTCATTTTATCCATTGCAGGATAAAGTAAACAGGGACTTTGAACAAAAGTAGCACAACCGTATTATGTAAGTAATTGAAAGGGAAAAAAAATTAGCTTACTATAAGCTCATCATCATTCTAAAGGACACCGCACGCAATCTAATATTTAGCACACTGAAGTCTTGGCAGCAAGATGGAGAAGCGCCCGTTTATGGTAAATCATGCGGAGCTTCTTATACTTCTGTATAAATGTTTGAAGGTCAATCTCCTTGTCAAGGAGCTGCCTATGCAGCATTTCAGATTCCTCTTCCACTTTATTCATTGCCACTGCAAAGAATTCAGACATCATTTAAGTATATTAACTTCCAGGTGTATTATAAATCAACTGATATCCATACAGAAATGTGCATATTACACTTTCCACATCATACGCAAAAATTGTGGGTATTACAATTATAATCACAATCATCATTTCCTTGATATGAAGAAAATGCATTCATATACTTACCATGCAACTTTTGAAGAAGTGAAGCTGGAGAATACAACTTCAGAGTTTCTTCCTTCTGCCTCTCCAACTCCGATAACTTCTCATGGGCAGCAGCCAACTCAGTTGTCCGAATGACAGTGCTCTGCATGTTCAATAAAAGCAGAGGAATGTCAATGAGGGACCAGCAAACACTAGCATAATGTTGTCACAAAGTCATAGCTTATGACTTCTTTCATCATTTGGACAGAAGCATCAGGCGCTTGGCAGGTGAGACCACCAATCACATGTGATGCTCCTTATACATTGGTGAAATCAGTGACTATAGGTCATTATGCTGGTTCTAATAGCATTTTAAATGGTAAATGTGAATCAAAATGGCATTGGAAGCTTACTTGGTTCTTAAGCTCCTGAATTCGAGGTTCCAGCTCTAGGTTCTTCCCTGTAAATAAGAGAAAAAAGAAATGTTTACAGTTAATATTTATGGTGAAACAACTTAAGCTAATATTAAGCATAAAGAGCAGATAAAGCAACTCACTGGCAAGTTGCAAGGTCTCCTTGCGAAGTTCATCACGAAGCTGCAAGGAGTTGAAATGTTTGAAGTCAGCATATAGACTGAAACCAGAATATAAGAAAATATTGGGAGACAAATTGCAAATACAATGCAATTAAGTTATTTAACAGAAAAAACAAAAATGCCTTATGAGAAGACTAGGGAACCTCGCCTTTAGAACAATTATAAATTATCAGTTACAAGTGTCCCCATAAAAAAGGAAACTGGAGGGGGCATGACACCTTCCATCCTACCATATCTCAAAGAAGGATTTGTGTGAAAAGCATGAAAACCCGAGGTGTATAGCTTGGATGGAAGACAATAATTTCACTATATTCCTATATCACTTAGCTAATTAAAAAAAATTAAGTTGGAAAGCTTAGTCATTATAACCTCCACTAGGTTATTCATCTTGCATATTTCTTCACCTAGACTGAGTTATCAATCAAATGTAAAACATGTGACAAGAATTATTGAGACAATTTTCAGAGTTCTAGATGCAAAAACTCCATTTGACTACATCAGTCATGTCAGCATAAACATTGCAAGCTTTTCTAGGTTGTTATAAACATGAGCTCTACTTCAGTTTGGCAATCCTTCTTGAAGTCAGAATTGGCCCACATTGGCCAATAAGCTTAATCAACGATGGGTTTGAAGTACAATGGAGCTATCCATTTGATGTCATACCTCCAGGAGCCAATACACTACATGCACTGCCTTCACTTCTATAAGTAGTCAGGGATGACAATAATAATGCCAGGAGAACACCTTGTGCATATACTCCAATTATGCAACCATAGAACAGTGATGTACTCCATGTACAACTGAAAGAAATGGAAGCCACACAATCTAATTGAGGTTTTCTGAGTTCTCTTTGGTGTCAGAACTCATAATAGCATGTTGATTGTTGACATGCAAGTTGGGGTTTTAATTCTTGATGCATGATGGGACCTTTGATGTTCAATGAAAGTAAAAATAGTGTTGATGATATGGCATGTTATTATCAGTTTATCACCTTGAGCAATTTAGAAACATCACATACATTTACCATTTCTCATATATTCGTTACCTGCCACACCAACAAATTATAGTTTTGAATTCACACAAAAAAAAAAAAGATTAAAAATTTAAAATCATATAGGCAGGAAAGAACTGATAGAATGTTCATAACCCTGTCTATTATTCCTCACTTTGACAAACCTTTGATGCAATGACCAACCATTGAAAACAAAAGCTCAAGGATATTTGTTACCGAATTATCAGTTGCTATTAGGCAATCTAGAAGGGACAAACTGCTTTAAACAAAAACTTGAAATTTTGCAGCAACAGTATTGGTAAATTGTGTCAAGTGCAGTATAACTCATAATGAAATTGTGTCAAGTGCAATAGTGCATAACGAACTGAATACAATTAAGAAAACTTTTTTAACAAGTCATAATGAAGAGAAGTCTAGTTGTAGAGTTTAACTGTCATAAAGGAACTTTTGTATAAATAGCCTAAATAGAGCATGAAAAAGTCTGACAAATAATAAATACAATGTGGCTTCAATACTTACATTGTTCTGAATTTTTACTTGGTCAAGCGAATTGAAAAAGGCATTGTAAGCCTCCTTGTCAGTTAAAAGTTTTCTCAACTCATCGACACTGCACATAATCCAAAATAAATAATTCCAGAATTAAAAGGGAACTAGATGGAAGGACAGATTTCAAAGCTACATGCTCATGCGCGTATATATGGATTGACACGGTAACTAGCTCCTGGTAACAAACAGGTGCCCACCTACACACACATGATATGTTGAAGCATCAATCATGCATCAAATAAGTAGCCTATTGTTTACCAAAAAAAAGTAGCCCATTCACTTTTTGCTTCCTGGTATAGTTAAGCTGCAATTAGATCACCATAACAGATTGACCAGGTAAACAAAATCGGTAGTTGTGTCCCTTGCATATCTTTTCATGAGCCTCTCTCTCTCTCTCTCTCTCTCTCTCTCTCTGCGCGCGAACACATGCATGTGCGTGTGCATGGGATATTCATCTCCTCAAAGCAATTGCCACTACTACTGCTCTAATAAGTGACCCTTTTTATTCTTAAAATTCCAACCAGCAAGGCAAAGCCCCAAAAGCCACTCCAAATCCATTGAAATCACCATCAAACTCCTTTGCCCAAAACACAGCTACGTCTGATGATGGAGACCTAGACTTTCTTATGGATTTAATCTTTTCTATGTTAAGGTGGCATACTTTAAGAAGGTAGTCTCCTAGTTTGTTGAAGCAAAGGCATTTGCTACAGTCAGATTAGAATTTCATGCACATGTAATCTGACTGGCCGAGATATGGTAGTGTTTTTTTTTCTACATGTAAGCATATATCAAAATGATTCAGAAATTTTATTAACATATAGTCTTAAACAAATCCTTTGTTATACACTTGCTCATTGCTTTGCAGCCTAAATAATTATGTTGAATTTTGAAAAAGAATATATCTCTTCCTACTCCAACGTAAACACTAAGAATCGCCACTGCAAAGCCAATTATCTCCTAAAAAGCTCCAAATGCATCCAGGCAATAAACTTCTGTGCACAAGCGATTGGGACCCTTGAATCCAAATATTGAGATAATATCCTCAACTTAAGAAACCCGATTCCACCAGGACTCCAATACGCTAGTGCCAAAAAATTTTCATAAGAAATCTGGACCCTTGAATCTAATTAAGTGAATCAAAACCATTGAGATAAGATATCTCAAATGAAGAAACCCAGTTCCACCAGGACTCTGCCATGCCAATTAATTTCTATACAAAAGAAAATCATCATGTCAGTCAAAATCTGAACCCTTGAATCTAATTACGGGAATCAAAACCATTGAGATAAGAATCTGAAATTAAGAAATCCAGTTCCACCAGGACTCTGACATACCAATTAATTTCTGTACAAAAGAAAATCATCATGTCTGTCTAAATCAACGCTCGAAGTCTCTATTTACTTCAGATAATCTTTTTTATTTAAATTGAGATAATATGATGGGAACAACATTCCGTCCGACTTTAAATCTAATTGGAGTCCCTTCCACTTACAAACTCAAGTTGATGGTTTCCAGAACACACTCTATTGGATTCTTGATCAGTGATGACAAATCACACCCCCTATTCCTTTTATTCCCATCTCCACCGTCACAGCATGCATGAATTCGTATAGGTCCCCTCCCCATGAATGGATGGGTTGCTCTGACATCCTGTAGCAAAGTTCCCCATCTAAAGCCTTAAAAACCACCATGTTTGACTCTCCCATTATCCCATTGGGAAACCCTTTTGCTTTCTTTGTCGGCAGGTAGCAACAAATAATAATACTGTTAGTATAAAAAAGATAAGAAACTCCTTGAAACCATAGATTTAACCTGGCAAAAGGTTCAACCCTACTTCGTGATGAAAAGCTTTATATATCTTGTTTATATCTCCTCATGCTAAACATTATGCTTTATTTTATCTGACCAACAAATTATTTTCCAATAATTTTAAATGCAAGTAGGTTAATACTAGCCTTCTATTATTTAAGTTCTTTTCTAAAGATTTTTCTTGCATCGACTATTTTTATGCTAAGCTTTATATACATATATTTTGTATATATATATACAAAGATTTAGATATTGACGAGATGTCCCGTGGAACACCAGGACAAGGTACCATCCCATGTGTTGGGACAGGACATCCCGCTAGCATCCTAGCATTCCAATCAAGATATCTTGGAACATTCTCTATCGCGAGTGTCGGGACGGGGCAGGACACTGGCACATCCCATTTCATGAAAAAATGGGGACATTCCTGCCCCACGGGATTTAAAACCTTGTATATATATATGTATGTGTGTGTATGTATGCATGTATAAACTAATTCTAACACCATGTAGAAGTGCCAATATTTTCCACTTTTATGGCAGTACTTTCCTATGCATTTTTGTTATTTATTTCTATTTTTTTGGTAGAAGTTACTAGCCTTTTTTAACAACAGCTTATCCTCTAACACATGCATCTGCTCGAGAACTTTGACTAGTAATATAAATTTTGGAAATAATGTGCATAACCTGGCCAAAGAATGCCAAACACATGTCAATTATATAGCAAACAGATGACCATATGGCACGATAATTGACTGGAATTACAACATTGAAAGTTACCTTTTATCCTTCAAACAAGTGATTATTCCTGCTGCCTCAGAAGGTGAAGGCTGCCCTTGTGATGGTGACTGAGGCCGCCCTGAAGCTCTCTGATGTGTAGTGACACCAGATGTACTACTTGGTGTGGCAGGGCGTGAAGGTGAGTTAACCACTGATGGAGGGTACCAAGATTGTGTAGGAATATCCTGGAAACTTGACTGAGGCTGTTGTTGCTGGGCACCCCTACATGCAATCATTGACTTATGAAACTTTATCAAAAGAGATAAAGACCCAACAAGCTGTCCCCCAGTAAAACAAGCAAAACAAACTTAGCTGTCCTGCATTCATTTGTGATTTTGAATTGAAATTAAAGCCATACTATAGAAGTCCTTTCTCTTAAAGAGATAAGATAGCCAGGCTACATCAAATGAAAAATGATATAAGCTTTCTGCACCAAATTTTTTAGCATGTTGGACTCTGGCACTTGAGCCAGCAACCATGTAACAGAGAAGATTGTATTAAGTTTATCTGACAGTTAAAGATAACTTTATCTTTGTAAAATTATTTGGGCCATTTAGGTAGAGTTGCATGAAATTCTGAACTCTGTTATGTCAATAAAAGCTAGTGGCTAATGGGATAAACTCCCTTAGTCTCTATTACACAAAAAAAAAAAAGAGAGAGTTGCATGACATGGTGTCATGCAGTGATTTACTAGCTTAGCTAGGATGTGGGCGATGTGGCCATACCTGAAAAGTCACAATAACATTCATATGTGATAGGATCACGGTAGTTAGATTCATCACATTTTGTACCATACAGCCATGGCTCTCATATTAGAAACTCGTGACTTTACAAGTAAATCATATAATTGACTTTGATTGCAACAACTTTTTATATCAGATAGCATCTGACATAGCACAAAGAAAATAAGCACTCCATGATTTATTTCTTGTTAGAATAATGTGGGAAAAACTTTTACAAGAAAGGAACCATAAATAGTTCTGATTTTGATTAGCATAGTACTATCTTTATGCATTTACCATTCTATTAATGCATTGAAATGGATATAAATAATGACTCGATAAAAAATAAATGATGAAGCAATACAATTAACAGATTTAGTTACACATTGCTCTCTATAAATTTAAGAAACCTAACACATCATTTATTCAAAGACAATAACAATAAACTCTACAGTGTATGACTTGATTGTACAATGACATTCAATCCAATCCTTTTACAATTTGTGAAATAAATCCTCATGAAAGCACCGAGTTCAGTTAAAGGCATACCATATGTTATTTGTACTGGAGCATCGTGTAACAACTCATATATTGATACAAACTGATTTTTCTTAATGATATAAATAGTATTCATGAATAAAAAATTGATTTTTCTTGTCTTTCCTTTTGGAAAATAAAATTTTCTTTTACTTCAAACACAACCTTTGTAGTTCATTTAGTTATCAAGAAAATTATATACAATATTACACAAATAACTCATTCAAATCAGTATCAAAGTTAGCTCACGAGTTCTAACTTAAAACAAAGTAAAAGCGTATGACAGATTGAAATACAAAGGCTCCATGTTAAAGATCATAAAGATCAAGCTTTACCCAAAGATTGGAATTCTCCAGTTCATCATAGCAGCTACTAGGACCTGCAAAATAAATAAAAAAAAAAGAAAAATCAGTTTATGGTTTACACCAATGAAATAAAAATCTCCCTTCTCAAAATAGAATTATGGACATAAAAATATTTGACATTATAGCATATTTACAAGCAATGAAAAAGATGCATTTCCTTTTAGTTCATTGTCATATCCATTTTCATCTGCTCCTTTCTCAAGGATTTCCTTTTGATCTCATGCACACCCTACACTCTTCCTAATCCAATAAGATTTCCCAGAGGCAATTCCCACATTTTTGCACCTCAAGAATAAAGCTATTGGTAGCTAAACATATGCTTTCAATTGGAAATGTTTCAATGTTGCTATGGCACCATTATCAAATCTAAATCCAAAATTAAATTTCCATCAGTTGTTATCTTCAAAACTGAAAAAATTCATCATATTTGGGCTCCATCATGTAAACTACCCTGATATACTTGAAAATTACAACAATTTCCCATTACATGTTAATGAAAGAAATCCATGCCAAAAAAAAAAAAATGCTTCCATTTAGCAGTGTTGACATTTTCCGGAATCACATAACTGAGTATTCCTATTTAGTTCCATAAAGTGCAACTTTAAAGCCTTGGCATCTACAAGTGATGATGCCAACTAGAAAACATATTACAGGATATTTCATTACGGTGAAGAAATTAAATCATTTACTGCTTTGAACAGCCCCACAGTGAAACTTTTCAGCAGAAATTCGAGACTAGTTCCTATAACGGACAAGTAATATGAAGTGACTAAAAATTATCATGTGATTCCTAGAGATATATTTTACAGCAAAATATACATGCTTGATCACTTCCTATAGGATTTTTGTAACTAATTAGCTAAACAGACTTGTTGAGGGATGAATTAACATTGATAAAATCTTCCACTATCGCATTAAGCTCTCTGGAAACTGGCGATGTGTAAAACAAGCTAAGAAGTTGACTGTGGTGGTAATGCTGAATTTACAGAAAACAAGTATTCCTCTTTCGCTCTTCCTAAGTTGTGATAAATACGTTGATCTTGCACTTTAAATTGAGGACAAGCATCATATCCTTCTAAATCGAATTATATGAGTGCCGCCAAGTTTTCTGTGCACCTACTTTTTTTTACAAGCAGGAAAAAACAACACCATCTAATCCATATTAGATCGAAGGCTTCAAGCAGCCCTCAAATCTTCTTAAAATCTATACAAGGACATTGGAGATTGATCACAACATTATGTCCTCATGAGACGATACAAACCATTGGATCACAATGTTATGTCCACATCACTATATCAGAAAGACTTAAATTCCAATTCAATCCAGAATATCTACGAAAACAAATAAAAGGAAAAGAAAACCATGAACCGGAAAATAACAGATAGATCCTCCAATTATAGGAACTCCCACATCCAGAAAAGCCGATCGATTGATCAGAAGACCCCAATAGTGAGAACTAATTGTTCGAAAACCACAAGGGGAAAAAAAAAAAAAACAGAGAAATCGAAGTTGGAAGGGGACAATTTTTAAAAAGAGAGAGAGAGAGAGAGAGAGAGAGAGAGAGAAAATTTTGAAGGGATTTCGATTGTAGAAGAATCATGGTTTCTAGAAAGCTTAGATACCTCCTTATAGGTCCGATCGCTCGCGATGATGCAAGTGAATTGATCTTTGCTTATGAGAATCGAAGAGAGAACAAAGGGGGCGGACGCGAGAAGGAGAAGAAGCGCGGGGACGAAGCGGACCGAGATCTTGGGCCGCGTTGGAGGTTTCGTCGCGAAAATTCTTCGCTATTACTTTTCTTTTTCGTGTGCGATTGGCTCAACTCGACCGCCTTATTACTAAAACGGATCCGAGTCGAACTTTATCGAAAGCTTCCACCATCCGAATCCATATCCGACCCATTAATGAGAAAGGATAAAATGGATTCATGTGGTTCTCTTAAACACATTTGCCAAATCTGTTCGATTGGATTTTAATGAAATATTGGATCCATCGCCACAGCCGATCCCGGCCGGCCGAGCTCGAGTCCAAGGGAAACTTTACAGGTTAGGTCAATTCGTTTTGGTCAAAAAGGCTTCTATGCTTAAATTATAACAATGACATGAAGGGTTGCTCATGGATCTAGCTTGAACGTAGAAAGTATCAAATTTAAATGGAAAAATCTTTGTGCACCGCCTGTGGTGCAGTAAATCTAATATGGCCTGTACCGTATTTTTTATTGATCCAAATATATCCATTGTAGCATGACGGGATGGGAATTGAACGTGACTAGCATTAATTACCATTCAGCTTTTATTTAAAATTTTCATCCATACCAAATACCCTTCCCTCCAGTTTCTTGAACTAGGATATCGTAGGTTTTGAACTATGATGTCGTAGCTTTTGAACTAGGGTATCATAATACTGTTTCAGGTTTTAATTTATATTTTCTGCATTTTTGAACTAGGATGTCGGAGGTTTTGAACTAGGATGTCATAAGTTTTGAACTAGGGTGTCGTAATACTGTTTCAGGTCATTTTTGAACTAGGATGTCGTATGTTTTGAATTAGGATGTCGTAGATTTTGAACTAGGATGTCGTAATATTATTTCAGGTCATTTTTGAATTAGGGTATCGTAGATTTTGAACTATAATATCGTAAGTTTTGAACTAGGATGTCGTAATACTGTTTCAGGTCATTTTTGAACTAGGGTGTCGTAGGTTTTGAACTAGAATGTTGTAGATTTTAAACTAGGATGTCGTAATACTGTTTCAGGTCATTTTTAAACTAGGATGTCGTAGGTTTTGAACTAGGATGTCGTAGGTTTTGAACTAGGATATCGTAGGTTTTGAACTATGATGTCGTAATACTGTTTCAGATCATTTTTTGAATTAGGGTGTCGTAGATTTTGAACTGGGATGTCGTAGATTTTGAACTAAGATGTCGTAAGATATTTTGGTCTGGACAAAAATTTCAATTAATGCTAGTCATCTCAGCTCCTATTCCATCATGCTACAGCGAATATATTTGGACTAATAGGAGTGTGCGGTACAGGCTATGCTAGATTTGCTGCACTGCACGCGGTGCACAAAGAATTACTCAATTTAAATAGATTGGAAGTCTCATTAAAAATAAATGTTATTTGGGCCCGAGGCATGGTCAATGATCAGCTCTAATAACAAGCAATTCTTTGTATGGAAAAGTTTGAAGCGTCTAAGTCTTGCCATCAAATCACTCTTCACCGAAACTCGGATGGTGCTTGAGGATCTCACGGGCTACTCTAATGAAAAATGGGCATTGCTTCCGATGGCTCTCGAACAGGGATTGTAAAAACAATCCATTTCTAGCACGGGACACTCCGACCTCAAAGTGATGTAAGCTACAACAGCTGGAGCTGAGAGTAATGGTGATTAAATAAGCATGAGAGAGAGTAAAAATATGTTACTTTCTCTGGGGATCCCCTCTTACCAATTTATAAAGCTACAAAAGGTAACTGAATGCGTTAGGGAAGTGGCATCTTCTTATAGGTGTAATAGATTTCATTAGGACATGGGATCCTGTCTCTTAGAATTTTTTCTATCGAAATTATGATTGATGCAATGATCTTGCCCGCCACTACTTCCGTTGGAATGGTTGTAACTTGTTAACCACGATCTCCATAAGGACAACTGAAATTTATTCACGTTTATTATCTCACTTGGGTATCATGGACTTTGAGTATTGGGATGGTTTGCTTGGTATCGAGAGAAAGGGAGCCTGAACATAGTATCCAGTCATTCTTGACTAAGTATACTTGGACAATTAATCAGGACCGAATATTCATTTGGTAGGTATGCATAGAGGGATATTGTCAGCTAGGGTCAGCTACTTGCAATCTCTTGGTGTGGAGTTTTGTAGTTTATTCGGTACATCGACTGAATTAGTTGACCTATACCCAATCAGTTGTCGAATGGAACATTAGTCGATCTCCATCTCCTTCTTGCTTGGTGTAATAGTCGATAGCTCGGTTGCTCCTCGAGATCGAGTAAGCAGTTGCCATAATAGATGCGACCCATTTTTTAGTACAAAAAGGGACCAAGTAAGTTACTCGGGTTTTGTCATTTTTGGATGAAAAAAGAAAATATCCCTCCAGCCTCGAGAGTTAGGTAGACTTTTTCATCCCCTATACATTCATTGGTTCCTCGAAAAAAGCCTGCAATCATTTTGTCGCCTTGATAGTGGTGTGCAGACGGATCATTGGTGCAATATTCAAAAAGACCGTGCAATAACTCTTGAAGATAGTTAAGGGTTTGTCCAATCTCCCTTAGCCAACGAAGTTGTACCACGTGGCTTGATAACTATGATACATCAATGATTTACATAGAACCCGGCACTGAGAGTTAATTGGCCGGCCAATTACTTTTTCGAAGTAACATGATGTTGCGACTAGGGTTATACCTTGTATCAAGATATGATGGTCCTAGAGGAAATCGGGCTTGATCTCGACCATTGATCCTACTATAAATAGTGCCCCCCTTGCTAGAATTCTTGTACTATTGCCATTGTTGTCTTCTTGCTGCCACTACCCAAGTTGCAAAGAGAGAGAAAGAAGAAGAAGAAGGCCTAGTCCAAGTTCTCCAGGTTGGTCTTCCTTAGCTTCATTCGTTTTTAGTTTCTTCCTTGCTTTGCTTCTAGGAGTCTTTCCTTAGAAGTTCTTTAGGATTTTCTTAGGGATTTCTTGCTTCTTATTCTTTCATCTTTATCCAGTTCTTGGGTAGAGGCTTTCTTTCTAATTTTCCTTCTTCTATTTGATCTTTTCTTGGCTTGCTCTGAAGATATCTTCCACCAAGGATGAAGTCACTCGGTGAGTAATATCTCCAGGTTATAGGTATCCTTGAGCTATTCCTCAGGTTATAAGAGCCCTAAGAACTCGAGAAAGGCAAGGATCCTTACCCGTCGAGTAAGTTTTCGAGCCAAGAGCAGTAATGTCCCAAGGATTTTATCTTGTGGGTGCATTAGCTAAAGTCTGTACAATGATTGAGGCCGACCTTCTTAAAGTTTTTGATAAATATCGATTCCTAAATATTTATTATCTTCACCTGCCGAGACCAGAAGATTTAGTAACTTCCAATCCCATCAATCTATTGGCTATGTATGAAGAAGATCTTTGTGTTAGTCTTAAGTTTCCTGTTGGCTCCACCTAGTGATTTTGATGAATAACAAAATATTAAGTGCATATTATATACTAATGTGTATTTCAAGTTATGAGTTTTCAAGAAGAAAGCACCTCAAAATCTCAAAAACTTATGTATCATGGCACGCCATGGCATGGAGCATTTTTCGCAAATCTGGACATCCTCTTCATGAAAAAAGGGCATCTACATGCTTAATTATTATTTGTTTACGATCCATTTAAGTTTCAAAATTTATATTTATGTTTTTGGGCTAATTTGCATTGAATCTGAGCTTTTCAGTCTCAAGTGTCGATACCTGAGAAGCCAAGTGTCGACACTTCAACATTTGACACGAACAAAAATCTTTGGCACGCCAAGTATCGATATCCAGAACTCAAGTGTCGACACCAGGTGTCGACACTTAGGTTTTCAAGTGTCGACTCAAGACCTGAGATTTTTGAAAATACAGAACTTTGCCATTTGAGGATTTTTGTGTCAAGTATCGACACCTAGAAATCAAATGTCGACACCTGACAGCCAAGTGTCACACCTGACAGCCAAGTATCGACACTTGAAACCTGACAGCTCTAACGGATCTATTTTTCTGATTTGCAGAACTTGCTTTTCAAGCTCCCAACGACTAGATCCGAGGCTCCAACGGTCACAAACCATTTTTTAGAAGTTGCTTGGTGTATTTAACCTCCACCAACCTCATTCTAAAGGCATTAAAGTGTATTGAAGTATATTCAAAAGCCAAAAAGCCTATATTCTCTCAAGTACTCCACATCAAAAGCCTTTTATAGTTTAATTCCTTGAAAAAAGCCTATAAGCTCATCCTTACATCATTCCAAAAGAGGCATTTTGAAGGATATTCCAAGGAAGAGTCAAGACAGAGCATCAACTTAAGCTTCAAAGATTCCATTCTACTCTTGAAGAGAGTTTGTCTTAGTTTTAAAGTTGTATATCTATTTTTATCTTGTGATTTGACCTTGCTTTTAAGGATGTCTTGAAAGAAGGTTGTTGTAGTTTGTTGGTGAGCCAAAGGGATAAAACCAACTAGGGTTAACTTGTGAGCCCGAAGACAAAACAAGTGTTAAGGTTTGTTGGTGAGCCTAGGTGACAAAACCAACTTAGGTTTTGACTTGTGAGCCTTGTGAAAAACAAGTCAGCTGTAACTTGTTTGGATTATAGTGAAATTTCCAAGGGTGGCTTAGGGAGTGGATGTAGGTGCTAGGTTTGCACCGAACCACTATAAACCTTGTGTTTGTGTGTGATTGCCCTCTTTCTCTCTTGCTCTTTGGTTATTGCTACTCATTATTGTTTTTCGCTGCATTCAATCTTATGCATCGAATTTATTATTCACAAACACCACTAGACCTTCACATTATTGTTTTAATTTTTTAAAAGACCCAATTCACCCCCCCTCTTGGGCTTCATTTCTGGGCAACATTTCCCATTCATCCTTTTATCATGAATATCCTTGATTTTTATCAAGTAGTTCCTTCTCATCTTATCCCAAATTCTTTTTGTATTCTTATTTCTTTTTTTGTCTTCTATCATTTTTTTGAAAGTTGGCCCTAAGTATCTTTATTCAGGGCCTTTATCATGTTGAAAAGGCATCTTAAGACGAGGGGTTGGTGGTTCGTCGGCCTCCATCATGGGCATGTAATCCTTCCAACCTGCCTTCTTCTATTCATCACTAGAAGAATAGGTTTTTTTTTGTTACTTCCGATCAATCCTGGAAAGTCCACTGGGCCTGGAGAGAGGCAAGTATCTTTCAGAATAAGAATGATAGGATATCGAGACATACAAGAAAGATTTTTTTCAAACTTTGCAGTATAGAGATTCTTTTCCTAAAGAAATTTCTTACCGAGTAGAACTTTTACGATACCAAGTTGAGTCTGGCGAACTCACTCAGTAAGTTTCTTTTACATTTTTCTTTCTCTTTCTAATTTTGAACCTTCACTAAGTCATCTTGTTCATCTCATAGGCATGAGGTAGGTGCCTGCTAATAGGTTCTAGGAGGCCGCTGCCAAAAGAAAGGCCCTACAGGATGATTACCCGAAAAAGGCCATTGCCAAATGTCATGCCTGGGGCCATTAGTCGGGGCCCCCTCTGTCGTTGTCAAAGTGCAATCACCCTGACTAAGAGATATGGCAAGAAGCTCTATCCAAGATGATGAAGTGGAGATAGTTGCAGCTCTGACTTCCTCCCAGGAGACATCCTCTGGACACCTAACTAGTTCTCAGGCGACATCCTATGGGTGCTCGACTACTAGCTCATTGGTCCCAATGACTACAGCAAGGGTGGCAACCCCTCCAACTTCATAGGCTCCAGAGGTGTCGGGATCATCTCGAAGGGCCTCGAGATGAAGGATGTCATGACTCGTTTCAGTGAAGGTGATAGGTACATCCTCCAAGCATAGTGGGGGAGGATGACTCTGTAGTGCACGATGCAATAGTTACCTGGAAGCTATTAAAGTTAATGCTTCTTCCTCTAAATGTAGAGGAGCAAAGAGACCATTCCCTCGATGATGTGATGGCCAGAGTTTACTCGAGCATCATCAAGGTAGGTATTCCCTTATTGTGTTTAACCAACACACCAATGCCGAGTAACCCACTTGTCTTCTTTGTTTTTATGCAACCTTCACGATGTGACGACTATGCAGGTGGTAATCACAAAGTACGGCAACCTCAGTGGCACCTGGGAGAGCCATCTGAAGGAGGCTGAAAATTGCATGGCTGGTTATGACCATCAATTCAAGGAGGCAGCCGAGAGAGAAACAAGGTTGGAGGAGGAGTTGGTTGCCCCCACAACTCCCGAAATGATCGAAAGACCACTATTCGGGTCTTAGAAGCCCGAACAATCGAAAAAGATGGAGCACTCTTTCAGGAACTAGCTCGAATAGCCAAGGTAGAAGTCTAGTTGACTTAGACCGAGGACCTTCTCCTTCTAGCCAATGAGAAGGTCGAGGTCATCGAGAAAGAGGCTGTGTTCGCACTTGTCTGGGCAGTGACAATGTATAAGGAGTTGGATGATTCGTGAATGACACCAGAGAAGTCAGAATGACGCTTATGTGATTGAGTTTACTGACTGCAGGGACAAGGTGGCCCAGACTTTTTCGGTGATCGACCTGAACGGGTTTTTAGCTCCTAGTGAGGAAGAAGTGGAGTAAAAAGATATGGCCAAACAAGAATTTGCTAAGGCCAATGAAGTAGCTGCTGAAGTTCTAGGACTAGAGGCGATTATTTGCTGGAGACCTCGAAGAAGCTATCACCGCCCCCGAAGCTTAGACTAGGGATTTTCTTTTTCCTTATTTTTTTGTACCCCTCTTCTCTTCCGAATTTTTGGAATATGACTTTTGTAAAGCATCTTTCAAATCAATGAATATTTACTTTTGTTCTTCGATGTTGTCTTTGTTTGAATGTCTCTGTATCTCATCAAGTAACTTAGTCAAAAACTCTGATCGAATAATCACCATCATAATAGCTAGATGAATTATTGGTAGGTAAGATTTTAGAAATATCATTAATTATAGGAAGTCGATTGCTATCCGATTATCCATTCAGTGACCGATTATCAATCCACCGATCCAGATTTATTTGATATCGACGTGGATGATCAGGTAATGCTTCTTTGATTGGAACTTAGATGATTTTGATTAAAAAAAGGCCAATATTCTGTCACTTTGCCCTCGATCATAGATGACGATGGCTACCATCAGTCTTTTTTCCCAACCACTGTCACATCCATTCTCTGTCCCATGGCCATGTGTAGTGTTTTGTGACTGTAATAGCGTTCACTCTCTCACACACTCAGCCCTGTTCTTCTAATGGCAGGATCTTTGTATGCTCTTTGATATTAATCCGGAGTTCCTTGAACGGTCCAATTATTTGAGTGATACAGAGTACATGCCAACGCATATATCAAACAGTTACCACTATTTTTTTTAGAAAAAAAATAGCTTTGGTAAATGATCACCTTGCCTTAAAACATATTTTAGTACCTGACAAGCAAAAACAATCTCCATTTTGAGAGAGGATACATAGTTGTTCCCGCTAATAAATTATGAGTGATCGAACAAGGCAAAATATGTACTATAGATGGATCTCATTGTATGTGCATCCACTTGGCAATGATTTAGTGGGCAAAATGCGAATAACAGCCACAATAGCGGAGTTCCATGAAAAATCGCATTAGAATATGAGCAGTGATGGACAATGTCCTGGTGGTCTCGTTTGCTTCTCATGATGATACGTGCTAGTTTTTTCACTTGATATGGCTTCTAAAGGTACACACGAAGAAGTTGCTTGGATGCAAGCTAATTATACTAGTGAGGGCCTTGGGGCCGGGGGGTGGAGTAGGGGTCATTGATAAATTTCTTGTCATTTTGGAAAGATGCCTTTTGCAACCAGTTCACCGTTGTAAAACAACCGTAGATAGTCCGATTTAAATCGAAGAGTTCCTGTCCTATTTGGATTCTATAAATATAGAGACTTGAAAAAAAAAAAAAAAAAACTTATTTCTTCCTTTTTCAAAATTTTATTTTCCCAACATTTAAAATATTTTCTAAAGTATTTTTTTGAAAATTTCAAGATTGCCATCTGCAGAATTTATAAAAACTTTATTGTATCATGTAAGTAATTTATCAACAACTTTTTAGCAAACTTATTATTTGAGTGGAGGCAAATATCCTCTTAAAGATAGTATTTTGCACACCTCAAAATCTTGAATTATTTTATCATTTTTTTTTTCCCATCCAAACCACTCTTTCCTCGACAATGTCCTCATTAGATGAAGCATCACAAGTGCGATGGAAGGGTCAGCGCTGGCCGGGCAAAGCTAATCCATAATTTCTCATCTTGCATCCTTGAATAATATTTAAGCCATTTGTAAATTGAACCTTGGCTGCTTTTACTTTTGTGCATGATTTTTATTATCCGATCTTTAACTAAAATGGTATGGAGAGTCTTTATCAAAATGCACATTAATTTTTTTTGCTTTCTCTAAGGGTACAAAGTTGAAGGCTCCCCTACTCCAGATGCATCGATGCCTTTTGTGTCAGCATGTAGATTCCCTATGATGCATTATATACACCATTTATCACATTATAAATGATACATTGAATATAAACCATTGCAAGTAGGTCGTACAATATATATGCTGCATGCATTAATCGGCATGCAGCCATCTATCATGTAATGAATGGTATGTGCAATGCATCACACCATGTGGTGCATCACGAATACCGCCATATACCACAAACGCCGTCCTTCAGGTTATATTATAGTTTGGTTAGTGATAAACTGGTTTAATGGCCAATCATGATCCATCATTGAATGCTGAGATATCATGTAGGTTGAGTACTTAAAAAGCCAAGTTTAGTGAGAGAAATATATCAACCATATAAAGGACCCCCTTCAGCAACAACCATTAAAAAATAAATTTGAAGAGTTGCTACAAACCTATGATCATGTTCAACCCACGGCCACCCGCCCAAAATTTGATATCTTTTTGGTTGCCGTTTCCTACAGGAACCTAGTATGGTCAGCAAATATGCTTAGATATAATCCTGTGAAAACCGGTTTTAGTTCACCTGGGTTGAAGTCGGTAGAGGTTGCCGACTTCAGTTCAAAAACCACGAAAAAAAAAAAGAGAGAGGAGAGATCGAAATAGGGGATGGAGCCCCTGTTTATCCAACCGGAGAACTCGCTAAAAACCTCGACGGACAACCATGGTAGGAAGGGAAAGAGAGTCCGGAGACATGAAGAACTGGAAGGAGGCTTTCGATTGATCGAGGTTCTTCCCTGTACAACAAGAAATCATCTCGTTATTTTTCTTTAAAACCTCCCTCCACCGTCTCTAAGAGCGCACAATCAACCCCTACTTGCCCGTCTTTCTCTTCTTCAGTGAGCAGCTGATGGTTTTGTCAACCGCCAGGGAGTTTCCTCCCCCTTAGATCTCTCCTAGGAAGAATATAATAGGAATATTAGTTTGAATTCTTCCAGTTTTTCTTGAGCCAGATGGTCGCCGGTGGCCGCATCGCCCGACCCCCTCCGTCCGGCCAAGCCGACAAGTTTCCTCTTCTCGTCCATCACCTTCCATGACTTTCGATGATCATGAGAGGCCTGTTCACTTGAACCAAGGATGGAGTTGGGGAAGAAAAAAAAGAAGGAAGAATAAGGAAAAGAAAAAAGAAGAAAAGAGAAGAAAAGAAAATGAAGGAAAAAAAGAGAGAAGAAAAAAGAAGAGAGAGAATAGGAGAAAGCAAGAGGAGAGAGAAAGAAAAGAGAAAGAGGAAAGAGAAAAGGAGAGAGAAAGAAGAGAGAGAGGGAGAAAGAAAGAGAGAAAGAGGAGAGAGAAGGAATGGGAGAGAAAGAGAGAAAAAAGAGAAGAGAGGAGAAAGATCGAAGGAAGGGGAGAGGAATAAGAAAGAGAAAGAGAGAGAAAAGAGAGAGAGGAAAGAGAAGGAAAGAGAAAAAATATCAAAAATAATAATAAAATTTGAATCGATTCTTTTAGTGATCTAGGCTGAACTAAGAATCATTTTTTCTATGCTAGTTTATTTAAAATAGAAAATTAATTACATTATTAATTTTGCTAGAATTTTCATCTTTCTTGTCGATAGAGCAGTATCGGAGTTAAGACTTGAACAGGCCATATATTTATAGAATTCTTTCAAGTAAGTTATCTTGATTTCTAGTATTATCACTACAAAAAAAGTCATATATACCCATGCTTTTTAGATACGTAAAATATATACGTGAGAAAAAGTTCAAATTCTAAAAAAAATATTATATATATCCATGTTTGGTAAACGTGAAAATGCTATAATCAATTTGTAAATTACGTTTCAACTATTAAACGTGAGTAAATCAAATATAATGGATAAACGTTGGTATGCTAAGAAAAGAGTGTCCAAAAAAATTAATACTGATCCCAGGTCTAGAGCGATTCCAAACTTGGATCGGATTAACTTTAACATAAATGGATTGGATCTTGATATTTAATATCCAAACCCGAGACCTGACTAAAAATATAATATAATATATATTTAAAATAATATAATGTAATATGATATATTTTATAATTTATTATAATATATTATTTTAAATTTAAAATTTAAAATATTAAAAATGTAATTACACTATATTATAATTATACTATACTTACAAAGTCACTCCCACTAAACACATACACAACCCGAAAAATGAAACGGATCTAATTTTAGGACCCAACCTGGATCCACGGGTCCATAAAAATGAGTTTGATCAGGTCTAAATAGATTGGATCGGATTGGATCATGAGTCAACCCGATCCATTTGCAGCCTTACTTTTAATTGGATTTAGGGTGGGTTTATCTAAATTTTAGTATTTTTTATGTCCAAGTCCAGTCCATGATCACCTCTTATTGGTAGAAAGCTAGAGAACATGTTATCAAAATAAATAAATAATAATAACAAAAATAAAATATCTAGAATTACCTGGAAGCTCTACTGACTACTTTTAATAACAATAATAATAGTAGTAGTAGTAGTAGTAATGTATAAATACTTCAAGAAAGATTAAGCAAATAAATTAGTAGCTTGTAAAATCAAGCTTGGAAGTTCGATATAAATCAAGCCCGAATCACCAAAACATACTCTAAATTAATTTTAACCGATGAAGCCCAAGTCAATAAAAACTTTGATATATTTATACAATTATACAAATAATGTATTATTAAACTAAAGATTTGGTTTTTTTTGGATTAGTTTAAATTTATTTTGGGCTTGAGTCAAGTTAGCATGTTATAGTTCAATTTTTTATTCAAATTTGAATTGAGCATGATTCAAAACTATAATTATCGGACTGATCAATTAGACTTATGTGTGCATCGATTTAAAATTAAATTTAAATTGAATTCGGTATAATCGTAAACAAATCAAGCTTGTGCAGGGTTCAAACTGCAGAATTTTTTCAGATTAAGTTCGATCAAATTCGGACCCAGACTCGATAAGCCCAATCAAATTCGGATCCGGACTCGATAAGCTCGATCGGTTACCACAACTTCACCGATCTCAACAACTTTCTCGGTTTCATGCCCATCTCGTTTACATCTTTCTGTACAGTAGACATACATTGCAACCCGGGGTCTAAGTATTTTTCCTTCGTAATGGAGCGCGGTGAGGCGACGCGAGGTGGCTACTTGGGGTCTACGGGTTTCCCCTTCATAATAGAGCGAGGTGAGGTGGGTCTACGATTTTTCCTTCATAACAGAGCGCGGCGAGGCTCGACTCGGCGAGGCTCAGCGAGGCGAGGTGAGGTGCGGCGATGCTCGACGAGGCGAGGCACGGCGACGCTCGGCGAGGCGAGGCGCGGTGATGCTCGGCGAGGCGAGGCACAGTGCCGCTTGGCGAGGCGAGGTGCGACGAGGCGCGGCGACGCTCGACGAGGCAAGGCGAGGCGTGGCGAGGCGAGGCATACACTGGGAGGTTCCGATCGGCGAGATTGGGAGGTTGACGATGCAAAATCGACTCTTCTGAAAGGTTCCGAAAGGTGAGAGATGTTTTCGCTCGATGCTTATTGTGAATGGAGTAGGAATCTGTCGTTTCCTAGAAATACAATTTCTTTAAACCTCTTCTGCTGATTTAACAACACACACATGCATCTTCCACGTGATAGGTCTAAGAGAAAGCATGACATTTTCAATTGAAAAAAAAATACTTGGACACTAATGCAAGCAGTAGGCAAGATAGGCCAAGTAAATTTTTAAAAATATGATAAATAAAAAAAATTAAGAAAGCACAAAGGGATAATTATATAATTATATAATTCTAGGAGTTACTTTCAATTTTTAGACAAATAAGTTAAATCAAGAGAAAGGGACTCACAAAGCTGGAGAATTTGGTGACTTTCAAAGGGCTGAAATTTGGTGGAGCTTCTTCTAGAAACAACTCCACATAGTGAAGTAAGAAAAGGCCGCAGTCAAATGAATTCTTCTATTGCGGCAACCGTGACATAAAGTAATAAGTTAGTAAGGAACTACTAAATCAGAAAAAAGAAAATAACAGATAACATTATCCCAACATAGTTAACCAAGAACTGAACGAAAAATAAAGCTAAGAGTACCAATATTTTATTTCTTTGTTTTCTTTCATGTATTAATACAACACGCAATATTTTCATGCATTTTATTGATCTGGCTTGAACTCCTTCAGCATTTATTTTTATACGAGAAGAAAATAAATTTTGAGTTAGCATGTCGTAACATGGATTGTAAAGTTGGATGCAAGTATTATGAAGACAGAGAATTCCAGGTTATTTAATTTTACATGGCATAGCAGTTCAATGGTTGTGGTGTATTTGTCATTTATATAGAATGAGAATGTTAATTCCAATCTATATGTACGTGATATTGTAATCTTCTAGATGTGCATTTATATTATCCCTTTTATTATTTTCTGCACCATCACATACTTGACTCTTACTGGTTTCTGCGAAGAGCTATAATGAACAGGATGCCACGCTATATTAGGGCATTTAAACTTCCCTGAAGGATTCTTCGATAGAAGAATAGAGTTCAAGCAAGTGGAGCATGTCTTGTTTAATAAAGTCACTGTTGTTATAGGAATGCTACCGATAAATAATGGTTACAATGAGTCGGGTCTTGGGAAAATAATTCAAAATCAATTGAGAGATGCTTGTTATCTATCGTACATTTGGTTTGCAATTTGATTGATTAATTGGATGAACGGCTTTGATGTGGCAATCATAATGATGGTTCAAATTATCTACTAGGTGAGGTTGTTCGGCTACTCGCCAGAGTCCGATTTCCATCATGAGGCTTTTAAATATAAATAGGCTTTTAAATACAAATTCGAGATCTTCGTTCTCCTTGCTTTGTTACTGCCAAGTGGAGGAGAGCAGCTTAAGGTATGCTCACTTATTGTTAGTGATTATTGTATGTTAGCCTTTCAAAAAAAATTATCTCAGTATCCTTTACTTATTTTTATTTTTTGATGTTTATTTTAGATACATATATATATGGACATAGATTGGAGCTGGTTAAATCTACCAAGGTATCGAAGATTGATTTTTAAGGCTAGAATTTGTATATATATAATACTTAGATTCTCATTTTTCTCAATATTTTATTTTTAAGGAAACAGTAGAGTACTTGAAGGGAGTTGATGAATTTATCAAGTATGCATGTTGGAGATTGGGAAGAGATACATTTAAGTATCCTTGTCTATAGTATGTTTGTGGTCTGATCCATGACAAAGATACAATTAGAGTTCATTTAGCTTTTAATGGAGTTATTAAAGATCAGAGACTTTGGAAATTGCGTTCTGGTATTTCAGCTCATAGTATTTCTTCTAATATAAATAGCACAAGTGAAGATTTCACTAAGGATGATGGCATACATAAAATGATACTAGATGTACTTAAAGCTACAGCTGATGATGACTGTTAGACATTAGAATAATGATAATTAACCCAACTTTATTTGATTAAAATTAATACTTTTTGTGATACTTTGCAGGAATTGACTCCATAAACGTGTAGATCTTGATTTTAGGAGTCCAACGACGCAAACGGAATGTAATTTGGACTTCAAACGGGCCCGAAATAGATTTTAGAAGGTTTTAGCACGGATTTCAGAGCCGCACGAATTTTGGAGCGCCCTTAAAAACTTTTGTTTGGCTCACGGTGGACCGGCTCAATGGTCCACCATATGGGCTGCTGGTCCACGGCAGCCATTGCTGCCGGTCCACGGGCGGAGCCGTGGACCACCGTGCTCCGATCGCGCCGAAACTCGCCGGAGAGCTTCCCATGGCACCGTCGAAGCCACCGGCAACTTTCCCGTCGGCCGAAGAGCTCCTGTTCGGCCGGAAAATGGCCGGAAGTCGGCTCTGCCCAAGCCCGAAGCCGTCCATCGTCTGTCCGTGCCCGAAGCCGGCCGCACCGCCGCCCACGGCCACGCCGCGCCCTGCGCCACGCCCAGCCGCCCTCCGCCCACGCCCAGCCGCGCCGCCGCCCACGGCCACGCCACCGTCCGCTGCGCGTCCGCCCAAGCCTGCTGCCCACGGCCACGCCGAGCTCCCCTGCGCCACGTCCGTGCCCGAGCCGCCCGTCTCCGCCGCCGTCGCCACCCAGCCGTCTGCCCCCGTGCTGCTGCCCAGCGTTCCCCTGCGCCACGTCCGTGCCCGAGCCGCCCGTCTCCGCCGCCGTCGCCACCCAGCCGCCCGCCTTCCGCCGCGCGTCAGCCACCCGCCTGCTGCCGTCGCCCATGGAGCCGCGCCACCCACGCCACGGCCATGCTACGTGTCCGCCAAGCTCCAACCGTCTGCCCCCGTGCTGCTGCCCAGCGTCCCCCTGCGCCGCGTGTCGGCCGAGCTCGCCGCCCAAGCCTGCTGCTGCATGCCACCCACGCCCACGGCCATGCAGCCCAAGTCCGTCTCCGCCCCAGCCGCACCTCTCTGCTCACAGCGTCATCGTCGTTCAGACCAGGATGTCTGAAAACAAGGAAGCATCGGAACGAGAAGAGATGTCGGACGATGCTGAATGGACGCGGGATTGTGCGATAGAATTTTTGAATTTAATTTTTGAGATGGGGATGATCGTAAAAAAATCAGATAAGGAGATCGGATTGAGATGAAGAAATCACCGCGCTTTCCACACGGACCCGACACGGTATTTTTCAGCTATAAATACCTCGGTGATTCTTTTCTGCGAAAGGAGGAATTTTTGGGAGGTTCCACTTGCTGTCCGTAGTTCCACCTGTTGCTGTGACAGAGAGTCAGAGTCGGATAAAAAGGGAGAAAGGGACCCTTGTTCCCTTACTTTTATTTTCTCTGTACTCCAATTTTTATGCAATAAAATTTATTTGTTTTATATTAATCCATGTCTGCTTATTTTTATTTTAGTCATGCTGGAGTCATGTTGGATTAGCGTTTAAGGTAAGTTGTAGTGAATTAGTTTTGACTGACCTATACCTAAGGGACGGGCCGTGATCCAAGGATACGGGCCGTACTCTTGAGATAGGTCATATCTAAATTATTTTCACAGATTTATTATTTGCATTTAATTCTTGCATTAGTCTAGTTTATTTTAGTTTATTTTAAGTCAAAAGAAAATACTTTTTCAAGATAACCCCAAAGTCTCTGTGGGATCGACCCTTACTCCCGCTATTCTACCCTTTAGAGTAGTGGAATTAAGGTTCTAAATCGGTGCATTACGACACGCATTAGATTTTTGGCGCCGTTGCCGGGGACTTTCGGCGTTATTCTGAAAAAAAAAAATAATCAACAATTTAAAAATCCCAAAAAAAAAAAAAAAAAAAAATTAAGTTTAATTTTGTTTGTTTATAACTTTTTGGACACCTTAGCTGTTGCATTTCATAATTTCATAATATATCTTAAGGGCACAACCCATTAATCAGATAAGGTGGGGAGATCAATACCCTTCCTTAGCCCACAAATCATCAATCCAGCATCTGCATTGACCCAAGCCTTTAATTTTAAAATTAATTAGACGTCAACCCTAAGGATTTCGAGCTCAATAGGACAAGGAAACCCTAGAGTTGGACCGGGTTCAGATCATTTAATTCCTTGGTGTCTAAGGAAAGTGGTTCAGGGACTAGAGCCCGAAGGGACGTGAGTTGGTTCCGCTTACCTGGCCAATTTATAATTGGTGTCTAAGGTAAGCGATAAGGGAACCTTCACCCACCTTACACTTACCTGGCCAAGTCAGTTAATTGATCTTGGGCTTGGAGTGCTCGAAGGTAACCTTGGATCAGTTAGGAGCTGTCTAGATCCAGGTTAACCCTAGGATAGTGATTTTGATTTGTTTTACTTGTTTGATTAAAAAAAAAAAAAAATTAATTAATTAACTTTCTTCTCTCAGTTTAGGACTCTCTTAGGAACTTCTCCTTTAGACCTCTTCTCATTCTTCCGCTTTCCAATTAAAAAAATTTTAAAAAATCTTTGATTGCTGTTTGCTTTAGAAGGGAGGGTGTATGTTAGTATATTCTAGGCGCCGACTTCGAGAACCTAAACATATATCCCTAGATCCGAAAATCGAAGGCTCCAGTAGAGCAACCAGCCCAGGTACTATGGATCCTAATCAAGGAATTGACCCTCCGCTGAAGGAGTACTTTACTCCTTCAAAATACACTTATTCACCTTGTATCCAAGTACCCCCTGTAGATGCCATCCAGTACGAAATCAAGTCCAGTGTGATTCAAATGTTACCCTCTTTTTACGGACTTGCGACTGAAGACCCATATAAACATCTAGATGAATTTCTAGAAATCTGTTCCACTGTTAAGATCCAAAATTTCTCCGATGATGCTTTAAGGCTTAGGTTATTCCCTTTTTCCCTGAAAGATAAAGCCAAATATTGGTTGAATTCCCTAGACACCGTGACAATTTCAACTTGGGATCAACTTCAGAGGGAGTTCCTTAAGAAATATTTTCCCATAGGAAAGACGAATCAAATTAGAAAAGCCATTACTAGTTTTTCCCAATTAGATGGAGAAATGTTTCATGAAACCTGGGAGAGATTGAAAGAGCTAATTAGAAAATGTCCTCACCATGCCATCCCCAAATGGCAATTAGTCCAGTGCTTTTATGACGGTTTGTCAGAAAGGCACCGGCAAATGGTGGATGCCTCATGTGGAGGAACGTTCATGCTCAAAAATGAACATGAGGCATGGCAGTTGTTTGAAACGTTAAGTGAAAATTCTCTACATCATATGTCAGCTGCCCGTAGAGATCCTCCCACAGGACCTGTAGAACCTAAGAGAGGAGGTATGTATGAAGTTGGTCGTGCTGTAGACATCTACAGCAAGGTTGATGAGCTATCTCAGAAGCTCGACCAACTTTTGCAAGCTGGAAATAATTCCTCCTCATCTCATCCTACTCATGAAGTTTGTATTATCTGCTCGAGTTCCACCCACACCTTAGGTGATTGTCCATCAGCTTACCAATTTCCTGAGCTTCTTCAGGAGCAAGCTCATCAAGCTCAAACCCGAATGGCTCCTAGACCAGGAAACGATCCTTATTCGAACACATACAATCCTGGCTGGCGCAATCACCCGAATTTTTCTTGGAAACCCCAATCCGGAATTAATTCTTCCATTAGGCCAAACTATCAGGAGACCAAATTTCAAAGTAACCAATTTCCTCAATATCAAAATGCCCCACAGCCTCCACAACCTCCGCCAAGCAATCTTGATCCTTCCTTTCAAGAGAAAATCCTTCAAACTTTGAAGGAGGGGCTGAACATGAATACCCAAATCCTTCACTCCCATACCCAATCCATTGCCAAGCTAGAGACTCAGATAGGTCAGCTAGCTACAGCTTTCAATCGGAGAGAAGAGGGTAAGTTGCCTAGCCAGCCCATTATCAACCCCAAGGGTCAATACATGACTGAGAGTTCCACTGGACCTGAAAATTTTCCTGAACACGCTAAATCTGTTATCACCTTAAGAAGTGGAAAAACATTAGATCAACCTGACCCGACCCAAGAAGTAGAGCCAGAGAAAAAGAATGAAGAGGAGAAGGAATCCATTGGTAAAGCACCTGTACCTAAGGCTCCATTCCCTAGTGCTTTGGAGTCACCTTTACCATTGGATAAGAAAAATTTAAAAATGAATGAGATGCTTGAATTATTCAAGCAAGTTCAAATCAATTTACCTCTCCTCGATGCCATCAAGCAAGTACCGGCGTATGCCAAATTTCTTAAGGATTTGTGCACTCAAAAACGAAAATCTAAGTCACATATCCCTAAGAAAATCCTCTTAACTGAGCAAGCCAGCTCAGTTTTTCAGCAAATAGCTCCACCTAAACTCAAAGACCCAGGTACCCCAATTATCTCTTGTGTCATAGGGGACCTTACAATCAAGAAAGCCTTGTTAGATTTAGGTGCGAGTGTAAACCTTCTCCCAGGATCAGTGTATGATCTGTTTAAATTCGGAGAATTAAAACCCACGACGGTGACCTTACAGTTAGCTGATCGATCCGTCAAGGCACCCCGTGGAATGCTCGAGGATGTGTTGGTAAAAGTAGATGAGTTCTACTTCCCGGTTGATTTTCTTGTTTTGGACATGGAATCTAGCGGTAACCCTAGTCAGATACCTATCATTCTTGGACGACCTTTCCTAGCTACCGCTAATGCTTGCATAAATTGCAGAACAGGGGTTATGGACGTCTCTTTTGGGAATAAGAAAATGCGGTTGAATATTTTTAATGCATGCCAAGGACCACCCTCTTATGATCATGATGAAGTAAACATTATTGAAGAAGTAGTAAATAGGAATCTTCCTGTATTGCTTGATTTGGATCCCTTGCAAGCATGTTTGACATATTTTGGAACTGATGATTTTGATGTTGAAGAATATACAAAAGAAGTGAATGCTTTGTTAGAGCCACCCAAGTTTAGCACCATTTCTCCTTGGACTTAGTCTGGCTGAAGACTATAAACTTAGCGCTACTGGGAGGCAGCCCAGCTCTTTCCTTAGTTTTTGCTTTAAGATTTTAACTTCTAGTTCTTTACTTCTAGAATAAATGGAGTAATAAAAGAAGATTGCGGGAACATGGTGATAGAAGGACGTCTAATTCCATACCCTACCAGGTTGTATCCTTCCATGCCACTTAGTTATTAATATTCTCTTCCATTAGGGACAATGGAAATTAAGTTGGGGGGTGAGGTAATTAATTAAATCAAATCCTCGAGTAAAATTTTAATCAGTTTTGTGTACAAGAATTCGTCTCGAATTGAAAATAATCAAGCTCACTAAATGAGGAGTGATCAATGGTTTAGAAAATTTTAGAGATACTAAGGGATAATTTATCAAGAAAACCCTATAAGTGGTAGAGTGTAGTCCAGAAAATTTTAGAAGAGTAATTCCAGACCCTTCGGCCTATTGATCTTAATAATGAATCTTACTTATTTTGGTATAGGCATTATAAAAAGTCCCCAGTTAAAAATTCTGAGGTTAATAAAGATTTTTAGCATCTCTCACTGAGTAACCGGGCCCCTTCGCCTAAGTAAGCGTTGTTGTTCGCGTCAAAAGGTGGGGATGTAACGAAATCTTTTGTAGAGTTAGTCTTGACTTAGCCTTTTTAACTCGAGTCAGTAAGCCCGAGGGGTGTTTTACACCTAATGCCCTAAAGCCAACTGGTTTGGGAGTCATTGGCTTAAAGCTCGCTACAAGGGTTAATTAGAAAGCAAGGTGTCAGGACATTGCACTGACTTTACATTAATCAAAAAAAAAAAAAAAAAAAAAAAAAAAAAAAAAAAAAGAAGAAGAAGAAGAAGTGGGGACTAAATAAATATTGCATCAAAACCAAACTAAGTTGGAAGATTTAGATAGTGAGATAGAAAGTTGGGAACGAAAACTCTTAAAACTTCTATGGACTTTATTCTACTACTAAATGGGTGGAATTGGTAATCCAATGAAATACCTTTTTAATAGTCTAACCATGTATCCTTTGATTTTAGGGTTAGTACGATAATTTTCACTTCATGGACCATCTTAGTACACAAGGCTCATCCATTTCCTTTACTCGAGGACGAGCAAAGTTTAAGTTGGGGGGTGTGTTAGACATTAGAATAATGATAATTAACCCAACTTTATTTGATTAAAATTATACTTTTTGTGATACTTTGCAGGAATTGACTCCATAAACGTGTAGATCTTGATTTTAGGAGTCCAACGACGCAAACGGAATGTAATTTGGACTTCAAACGGGCCTGAAATAGATTTTAGAAGGTTTTAGCATGGATTTCAGAGCCGCACGAATTTTGGAGCGCCCTTAAAAACTTTTGTTTGGCTCACGGTGGACCGGCTCAATGGTCCACCGTATGGGCTGCTGGTCCACGGCAGCCATTGCTGCCGGTCCACGGGCGGAGCCGTGGACCACCGTGCTCCGATCGCGCCGAAACTCGCCGGAGAGCTTCCCATGGCACCGTCGAAGCCACCGGCAACTTTCCCGTCGGCCGAAGAGCTCCCGTTCGGCCAGAAAAATGGCCGGAAGTCGGCTCTGCCCAAGCCCGAAGCCGTCCACCGTCTGTCCGTGCCCGAAGCCGGCCGCACCGCCGCCCACGGCCACGCCGCGCCCTGCGCCACGCCCAGCCTCCCTCCGCCCACGCCCAGCCGCGCCGCCGCCCACGGCCACGCCACCGTCCGCTGCGCGTCCGCCCAAGCCTGCTGCCCACGGCCACGCCGAGCTCCCCTGCGCCACGTCCGTGCCCGAGCCGCCCGTCTCCGCCGCCGTCGCCACCCAGCCGTCTGCCCCCGTGCTGCTGCCCAGCGTTCCCCTGCGCCACGTCCGTGCCCGAGCCGCCCGTCTCCGCCGCCGTCGCCACCCAGCCGCCCGCCTTCCGCCGCGCGTCAGCCACCCGCCTGCTGCCGTCGCCCATGGAGCCGCGCCACCCACGCCACGGCCATGCTACGTGTCCGCCAAGCTCCAGCCGTCTGCCCCCGTGCTGCTGCCCAGCGTCCCCCTGCGCCGCGTGTCGGCCGAGCTCGCCGCCCAAGCCTGCTGCTGCATGCCACCCACGCCCACGGCCATGCAGCCCAAGTCCGTCTCCGCCCCAGCCGCACCTCTCTGCTCACAGCGTCATCGTCGTTCAGACCAGGATGTCTGAAAACAAGGAAGCATCGGAACGAGAAGAGATGTCGGACGACGCTGAATGGACGCGGGATTGTGCGATAGAATTTTTGAATTTAATTTTTGAGATGGGGATGATCGTAAAAAATCAGATAAGGAGATCGGATTGAGATGAAGAAATCACCGCGCTTTCCACACGGACCCGACACGGTATTTTTCAGCTATAAATACCTCGGTGATTCTTTTCTGCGAAAGGAGGAATTTTTGGGAGGTTCCACTTGCTGTCCGTAGTTCCACCTGTTGCTGTGACAGAGAGTCAGAGTCGGATAAAAAGGGAGAAAGGGACCCTTGTTCCCTTACTTTTATTTTCTCTGTACTCCAATTTTTATGCAATAAAATTTATTTATTTTATATTAATCCATGTCTGCTTATTTTTATTTTAGTCATGCTGGAGTCATGTTGGATTAGCGTTTAAGGTAAGTTGTAGTGAATTAGTTTTGACTGACCTATACCTAAGGGACGGGCCGTGATCCAAGGATACGGGCCGTACTCTTGAGATAGGTCATATCTAAATTATTTTCACAGATTTATTATTTGCATTTAATTCTTGCATTAGTCTAGTTTATTTTAGTTTATTTTAAGTCAAAAGAAAATACTTTTTCAAGATAACCCCAAAGTCTCTGTGGGATCGACCCTTACTCCCGCTATTCTACCCTTTAGAGTAGTGGAATTAAGGTTCTAAATCGGTGCATTACGACACGCATCAATGACAATGAATTTGAATATGGTGATACTGGTCTAGCAAATGGAGATGAGTTTTTAAATGGATTAAAGAAGTTGCTTGAAGATACACAAAAACTATTATTTGAAAGCTGTAAGAGTTTCAAGAAACTTTCTTTTGTTCTCCATATGTTCAACATCAAGTGCATGACTGGAATGTTCCAAAAGATTTTTGATTTGATGATGCAGTTGTATAAACCCCTTCTTCCAGATGGCAATGCACATCCAAATTCATATAATGAAGTTAAAAAGATTGTTGCCGCATTAGGTTATAGTTATGAAAAGATAGATGCATATCCAAATGATTGCATTTTATATTGGGGAGAGGAGAATAAAGATCATACAAGTTGTCCAAAATGTGGAGAGGATAGATGGATTGAAAAAGAAAGTTGTTATGGCCATAAAGGGAAAAGAAAGTCTAAAAAGATCCTTCGTTACTTTTCATTAATTCCAAGACTTCAGAGAATATACCTGTGTTCTGAATTAGCTACAAAAATGAGGTGGCATAAAGAAGAACGAAAAGTAGATGGTATCTTGAGAATCCAGCTGATTCATCTTGTTGGAAATCTCTTGATGTCATTAATGATTTTGGATTTGACTCTCGAAATGTTCGTCTTGGCTTGGCAAGCGATGGGTTTAATCCTTTTGGTAATATGACTGTAAGCTATAGCATTTGGTCGGTTATTTTGCTGCCTTATAATTTGCCACCATGGGAGTGTATGAAATGGCCTAATATATTCGTATCCTTAATTATACCAGGTCCACATGGATATTGGCGAATGCTTCAGCTGAACCTCGAAGTCTGCCAAGCTCCAACCTGATGATCCCGATACCTCTAGTATAATCATCAGCCATACTCCTTGTATCTATAATAGTTCCCACTTTGCTTCTAAGCTCCTTCAACTCAGCTTGATATTCATTCAAAGTGGCATCCACAGACTTCAAAATTGTTTCAGAACTTGAAGAGATACAACTCCGAATTGGTTGAAGGTCTATCTGAGGTGCAGACCTTGAAGCTTCTATAGCTTCAACCTTTCCTTGTAGACTTGACACATGCTCTACCAGTCTGTCCAATCTGCAGTCCACTAACTGTTTCAAATCACTAAATAAAGAAGTTATTGTACTTGTCAGTGAATCTGTCAAGCTTCTTAATTGTTCCTTCATCTGAACTTGAACAATTGGAGGTTGTGGAGCTGCAGTAGGGTAGTCAGGTAAAGGAACATCAGCTGCAGGCAAGTCAAACTCCAGTGCAGGCAAATCGAACTCTGCTGCAGGCATATCAAACATAGGTGAAGGTGCTCTAGTCTCCTCAGTAACAGCAACAGGCTCAGATGCAAATAACTCAGGCTCCGGTACTGGTGTAGAAGAAGTTCCAGCAGCTTCTATATTTTCTTCCTCTTTTTCTTCTTCTTCACTACTACTGGAGCTGCCAATAGCCCTTACATTTGTGCCTTTCTTTCTCCACACTCCTTCCACTTGGAAATACCCCATTCTCTCTAGAGTTTTGGATGTGTAGATATCAATGTGATGCAATTCTAATCCATCTTCACCATCCAAACTGACTCTATGAGATTTAAACAATAATGTAAGCATCATTCCATAGGATAGACAGGATTTAGCTTTTCTTATTGTCTCTTTCATTTGCATGATTATGATGTATGGTAGATTGACAGGAGTTTTCTCTAGAATGTGCTCCATAAGGCACAAATCCCTTTCACTCACCCAATCGAATCTACCGGTTCTTTGCAAGAAAATTCTACAAATGAAGTTGTGAAGTAATCTCATTTCCAGTGATAGGGTGTTAGCAAACACAGTACCAATACCACCAACATCTTCTTTGTTCTATATAGTCCTCAGAGTCTTCTCTCTATTGTCAGATACTAAAAACTTTAATCCCTCTGAAGGTAGGTCCGATACACCTTGTAGAAATTCCTCATTTACTATAATCCTTTTTTCTTTTACTATGGATTCCACATGATTGGTTCCCAATCTTAAGTTTTCATAAAAACTTCTAACCAAAGTGGGATAGGTATTCTCATTCAATGAACAAAATTTTCTCCACCCTTGGTCTTCAATTAAATCTCCTATTTTTAACCCAATGCCTTAATAAACTCAAAATTAATACAGCGGCCGGAGGTTACCGGACGCGTAGACATTGAGGGCACTTGGCTAGGAGTGGTTGGAGCTTCTCTTGTGGCTTCCTCTACAATTTCTTCACTGCGAGTGGCGCTACTTGGCTCTTCTTGCCTCCTTTTAGACCTTCTTTCCTTTTCAACCGATGGAGCAACCCTAACGGAGCGTTTACCTGTCACACGCTTGGGTTCCATAGCTAGGAAAGATGGAAAATCAAGAAAATGGAGTGCTTGGAAGGGAGAAGGAAGTCTTTGGAGTAGGTTTTGGAGATGAATGAACCGTTAGAGAAGACAACATAAAGGCTAAACGGTTCGGTGAAGAGTTTATAACCCTAAGCAAAATGCTTCGGCGCGAAATTTCAGTGGACTCGAGTAGCCCTAAAAGGCTCGAGTCGACTCGGCCAGAGCTCTCCTAATACCATCAAAAATCTAGTCGACTCGAAACTATTCGAGCCGGCTAGGCCAGAATAAGTTCAAAACTCTCAGAAAATCCAGTCGACTCGGATTAAGATCTAGTCAACTCGAACAGAGAAAATGGAGTTTTGAAAAATTCAAACAAAAACCAGAAGAATTTTGAAAAGAATTTCAACAGAAATTAAGGCTCAATAACATAGAATAAATTAAGGAGATTTTCTATATGAAATTACCTTAGAATTGAAGGAATTAGGTAAAGGAATCTAGAAGGGATCACAAAGTCCTAATTCACTCCTAATTAGCTCAAATCTATCTTGATTGAGTGGCTTAGTAAATATGTCAGCTAATTGATCTTCAGTAGGTACAAAGTCAAGCACAATATTATCATTGGAAACATGATCTCTAATAAAATGATGTCTAATTTCAATGTGCTTGGTTCTAGAGTGTTGAATTGGATTCTTTGTCAAATTAATAGCACTTGTGTTATCACATTTAATTGGAATTTTAGATTGTGATACACCAAAGTTTCTAGTTGTTGTTTAATTCATAACACTTGAGCACAACAACTACTGGCAGCCACGTACTCAGCCTCAGCTATGGACAAGGCTATGGAGTTTTGCTTCTTACAGTGCCATGAAATTAAATTCAACCCTAGAAATTGGCATGTACCGCTAGTGCTTTTTCTATCTATTTTACAACCAGCAATCAGCATCAGAGAATCCAATCAAATTCAGAGTATAATGTTTAGAATACCAAATTTCTAAATTACTTGTTCCTTTCAAATATTTAATTATTCTTTTTACAGCAAGCATATGTGTTTCTTTTGGTGATGACTGAAATCTAGCACATACACATACACTATATAATATGTCAGGTCTACTTGCAGTCAAAATAATAAGGATCCGATCATACCTCTGTATAGCTTTTGGTCAACATGGGATCCATTCTCATCTTTGTCTAATCTGCAAGCTGGGCTCATGGGTGTGCTCATTGTTTTGCTACTCTCCATACCAAACTTTTTGATGATTTTCTTGATGTATTTGGCTTGGGTGATGAAGATGCCTTCCTTTGTTTGTTTTACTTAAAGTCCAAGGAAGTAGTCAGCTCGTCCATTAAGCTCATTTCAAATTCTCCCTGCATAAGCTTAGAAAATTCTTTACATAAAGATTCGTTAGTTGCACAAAAAATGATGTCATCAACATATATTTGTACAATTAAGATGTCATTATTTTTCTTTTTGATAAACAAAGTTTTGTCTACATTACCTCTTGAAAAATTATTTTTGATTAAGAAAGTGCTAAGTCTATCATACCAGGCTCTAGGTGCTTGTTTCAAACCATACAATGCTTTGTTTAATTTGAATACATGGTTTGGAAAGGTGTGATTTTCAAAACCTGGTGGTTGTTCTACAAAAATTTGTTCAGAGATAAAACCATTAAGAAATGTATTTTTATATCCATTTGAAAAAGTTTGAAGTTCATGTAGCAAGCAAATGCAAGTAGTAATCTAATGGCTTCTAGTCTTGCTACGGGTGCATAGGTTTCATCAAAATCAATACCTTCTTCTTGGTTATATTCCTTAACCACTAATCTAGCTTTGTTCATTATAATATTTCCTTGCTCATCTAATTTATTCCTGTAGACTCATTTAGTTCCTATAATTGGATGGTCTGTAGGTCTATCTACAAGTGTCCATACCTTATTTCTTTCAAACTAGTTTAATTCTTCATGTATTGCCATCATCCAGTTTGGGTCAATCTCAGCCTCTTCTAAGCTATGGGGTTCTATTTGTGATACAAAGGCTAGGTAATCATGTGCATCCTTATGTGTAGCCCTAGTCCTAACACCATGTGAAGGATCTCTTATTATTAATTCTTTAGGATGAGATGTAACATACCTCCAGTCCCTCGGTAGATCGGTGTGATCCTTACTTACCATTTCTTCTCCATCTTGAGTGTCTTTGTCTTGAATGCTCAAGTCATCCATTCCTTTTTGTAATGTACCTGCATCATTATCTATGCACTCTTATTATCTAGAAGGTGTAGGGTTAGTTTCAATAAATACAACATGAATTGACTATTCAACAGTAAGAGTCCTTTTATTAAAAATCCTATATACTTTGCTATGTAATGAATAACCTAGAAAAATTGCATCATCAACTTTAGAATCAAATTTTCCTAAATTATCTTTTCCATTGTTATGCACAAAGCATTTACAATCAAACACATGAAAATAACTAATATTGGGTTTTTTGTCATTCCAAAGCTCATAGGGGATTTTCTTTAAAATAGGACAGATCAAAACGCGGTTTAAAATATAACATGCAGTGTTCACCACTTCTGCCCAAAAGTACTTTAGAAGATTGCCTTCACACAACATTGTGTGAGCCATTTCTTTCAATGTCCTATTTTTCCTCTCTACAACATCATTTTGTTGAGGTGTTCTAGGAGCGGAGAAGTTGTGATCAATGCCAAATTCAGTACAATAATCTTCAAAAAATTGATTTTCAAATTTAGTTCCATGATCACTTCTAATTGAAATCAAAGATAAGTTCTTTTGGTTTGAAACCTTTTTATGAAATTTTCTAAAAACATGAAAAGTTTTATCTTTTGAGGCAATGAACAAAATCCATGTAAATCTTGAAAAATCATCTACTATCACAAGAGCATATTTCATCCCTCCTAGGCTCGTGGTCCTAGTAGGTCCGAAAAGATCCATGTGAAGTAGTTCAAGAGGTCTTGTTGTAGAAACTATATTCTTTGATTTAAAACTCCCCCTAGTTTGTTTACCCATTTGGTATGCATTACAAACATGATTTAAATCAACTTTAAACTTAGGCATGCCTCTAACAAGATCTTTAGAAATTAATTTGGCAATTGTATGCATGCTAACATGACCTAATCGTCTATGCCATAGTAAGCCCGACTCTTTGGTCTTAGCATTCATTGCAACTAGACTGTGGCTACTAGACATGGCAAGATCATTAAGATCTACCACATAGATATTCTCGAGTCTATGTCCAATAAATTTATTGCTAGAATCTAAAGAGTTAGTTACTATACACATAGAAGACTCAAAGACAACTTTGAAGCCTTTATCACATAATTGACTTATACTTAAGAGATTATGCTTCAATTTGTCTACTAGCAAAATATTTTCAATAAAAGTGAAGGGAATAATTTTGATCTTACCAATACCGATTATTCTTCCTTTGTCATTATCTCCAAAGGTGACCATACCTCCTTTTTTATTTCAAGGGTGATGAATTGGTCATTGTCACCCATCATATGTCTTGAGCAGCCGCTGTCCAAGTACCACCTTTTATTCAATTTTTGGGCTACAAGACATTCTTGCAAAATAGTCAATGAATTCTTTTAGGTACCCAAGCTACCTTGGGTCCTTGCAGGTCAGCAGAGAAGGTTCCTTTGGGAATCCAAATCTTTTTTACCTTTTTATGGACATTTCTAAGATTGTTGCATTCAAAAGCTTTATGTCCTATTCTTTTACAAGCATGGCAAACAATTTTAGAATTTTTGATGGAAATAGAATTTGAAGTTCTAAAAGTTGATGCACTTGATGCAGATTTTGAACTTTTTGGAATGTATGCATTTTTGCTCAAATTCTTAGGAATATATGATAAGGACTTTGAAGTAGAAACAGTTTTTGGTGTGGCTGAGATTTTTTGAGATAAAATATTTTGAGCAGGTGTTTTGGATTTCACAAAAGTCGTTGCTGAAATTCTATTTACAAAAGAAGTGTTGAAACCAATTCTAGCTTTATTTCCAGAAATTCGTTGTTTTTTAAAAATTAGCTCAAGCTTATTTGAAGATAAAGTGAGTTTTTCAACCAAAGGCTTGAGTTTTGTAACCTTCTTTTTTAATTCATTATTTTCAGCAAGTAAATCATTGTTTTTCTTTTCATATGAAAGATTTTTATTTTTCAGCTTTTTAAATTTTTAGAAAAGTCATGCAATTTTTTTTGTAATAAATTGTTCTTTTCTGAAATTTCATCCTTTTATTTGAGTAAAGAATCATTCATATTTTTCAATGATTTTATCTTTACTCCAGCTTTCTTAAATTCAGAAAGTAAGTCATGAAAAGCATAATTTAATTCATCGAAAGTAAATTCAATGCAATTGTTAGGGATTGTTACCTCATCTTCGAGACCCATTAAGCAAAGATTTGCGGTCTTGGTGGTCTCTTCTTCTTCAGATGATGATGAGTCTTCACTGTCGAACCATGTGGCAACCATGGCTTTCTTTTTCTTCTTTTGTTTGAAGGATTTCTTTAGTAGTGGACAGTCTGGACGTATATGCCCCGGCTTCTTGCATTCGTAGCATGTGGGGACTACCTCTTTATCTTTCTCTCTGTCCTTTTTTTTCCCTTTCTATAATCCTTCCTGTGAAATTTTCGGTTGTACCTTCCTTTCTTTCTTTCCATAAATTTTCTGAATCTCCTCACAACCAGAGCGATGTCTTCGTCTTCTCGGTCATCATTGGAGGAGGTACTTTCTTCTCAATTCGGTTGAACTCGTTTGCATCCAAAGCACAATATAATAAATTCATTGCTTTGGCGTTCAATTCCCCCATCTTCATGTTATGATCATCCCAATCCTCTTCAGGCTTAGGGATGTCCACGCCATTAACTTTAATTGTGGAAATGTGTGGCCCTTTCAAGATGACCTTCCATAATTGAAAATCTACAGCTTGTATGTAAATTTTCATTTGTGCTTTCCAATATGAATAATTAGTGCCTGTGAATAGTGGAGGTCTATTAGTTGATTGGCCCTCGGCCAATGATGTACTCATGGGATGAGCCATCAATCTTAACTTAAGTAATCAAAGACATTGCTCTGATACTAGCTGTTGCCTAGGTGGCTTTTCCCAAGAGGGGAGTGAATTGGGAATTACAAATTTTTGCAAGTATGTGCACAAGTAATTCCTTTTAGTGGTTAGGTGCTGTGTTAATCAAAGTATGAATGCAGAAGCTAAAAGTTAAAACAAACACAACACAAACAAAACAGGTTTATAGTGGTTCGGAGCAACCCAGCTCCTACGTCCACTATCCAAGTTCACCACTCGGGATTTCCACTATATCTTCCAAACCGGAATACAGTCGGATTGTTTTACAAGCTCACAATCCCAACCTCTATACTTTGGTTTTTGAAACCGAGCTCACCAAAGAAACCCAAGTTAGGTTTTTAAAGGTTCACCTAAAACCTCTACACTTTGGTTTTTAGATAGGCTCACCAAAGAAACCTCTACACTCTGGTTTTAAAGGCTCACCAAAGAAACCTATTTGGTTTTTACAACCGGGCTCACCAATAACCCAGATATTCTAAATGATAGAATAAAGAAGCAACAATAAAGATAAACTCTGTTGTTTGGATGGTTGCCAATGCAGCTCGAGTGAAGATCCACTGAATACTCTTCAATGCACTTCAATGGCTTCCTTGCTTTCCTCAAAAGATGCTTCAAGCTTCTGGTAAGAGTTGTTGCAGGCTTGAAAGTAGACTTTAAAGCTCTAATGCTCTCTCTTCACTTCAATAAGTATTCAATAAATGCTCAATAATTCATCAGTCTCTTCAAAGATGTTCTCATACCTTATTTATAGAGACTTCAACTGTCTTCCCTTGATTTTGAACGTTGTAGACCGTTGGGAGGTGACAGGTTACCGTTGGAGCACTTTTGGAATTCAAAAACTGAGAACTAGAACTAGCCATTGGAGGTGACCCCGTCATTCCAGTCGACTCGGACAAACTTCGAGTCGGCTCGGACCAAGATTGGATCGACTGGGTTGAGTGCCAGTCGGCTAGCTTCCACAGTTGAGAAAATACCTCACTCTGGACGAGTCGGCTAGGTTGGAATCCAATCGGCTCGGATCTCAGAGGCTATCAGACCATTCTTAACCGAGTTCTGGATGAGTCAGCTGGGCTGAATTCCAGTCGGCTCAGATCCCTGAGAATCTCAGAACGTTCTCAACCATGTTCTGGACAAGTCGGCTGGGCCTTGGTGCCAGTCGGCTGGATCTGTGTGCCAGAGAACTTCTTTTCTGTGCCAGTGCCAGAGTCGGCTGGGTCCTCCATCCAGTCGGCTCGAAGGTGGTTCTTCAGCCATATTAACTTCAAACATCCAGAACACTTGTCCCAGGCTTTGAAGTCTTCTTCAAGCACTTCTTTCAATAAATTCAAGAAAAATTGAAGCTTGAAAGACTACTAGAAGTAACCCTTAAACTTGATTTTAATATAAAATTTTTGTAGGGTTCTTCTTTACAAGATTCTAAAGACTTTACAACTCAACACAAAACATTAAAGACTGTAGGATTTAAAAAGTGTGTCAATGTAGTTGTCCTACAAAAATTGTAAATCATTTGAAGAGTTGTTAGATAACCAAATATATGCTCCAATGTTTTGTTATCATCAAAATCACTTTAGGGGTCAAGTGAACATATTACCCATTCTTGAATCATCTAAAATTGTAAATAAAATTTATTTTAATAAATTTATAGATTTAAATAGAATGGTTCAATGTTATTAAGTGGTGATCATCAAGACTTATTCATTATATTATATGAAATCAGTACTTGCAGGGTGAAGAAGTAATTTTATTGGATATATCACAGAAAGAAGTAGGCAAAGGAATATTTATTTCTGATGATAAAGACAAAATGTTGATGGACAAAAGTTTGAGAGATGTGTTTTATGAGGTTTCTATTTCTTATGCAATTGAGCCCGATGCTCCATTGCTTGTAAAGGACAAAAGTCGATCTTTAATAAAACATGATGTGGGCACTCACATTATTTGGTGAAAAGATTATGTATGTATTTGTGTACATTCTTGGTTTAATAATGATTTATACTATCTCTGAAATGATATATATTTATATGATTCCTTTGTTTTTGCATATTCAGGTGATATAATGGAAGGTGTCAAGAAAGAAATGGAGATTTTACAAAGTTTACTTTATACATCTTTATTCTCTTTATGGTGTAGCAAAATAGTTGAAACTTGTTTTATGATATATTTTGAGTTCTAGTATTTACTTTCTTTTGAAATCAATACTATGTTTTGTTTGTTGTTCTTTGGATTTTGATGAAATTAACAAAGTTGTTGAGACAATATTTTTGTAAGACTATCACTATGTATGTTAAACTATATTTAATATAATGATGAAAATTATCTTGTTTATAGTTATTTTATGTCTTTCTATTTTTATTTGTTATTACAGGTGATCCATATTTTGAAATTGGATTGAGCATGACTATATTTAATTATATACCTATATTTATTATTGATAGTACAGGTTTATTTAAGCCTACACTTTGTTAATTCCAACGAATTCTAATTCGTATATATTTAATTATCCACGTTTCTAATTCGTATGTATTTAATTACCCACGTTTCTAATTCGTATGTATTTAATTATCTACGTTTTATAAAGGAGGGTATAGACTAGATTTATACCCACGTATATAATCTTACCTATGTTAGATATTACATGGGTAAAGCACATCTACATACATGAAAAAAAAATATGGATATAAGCTATAGCCATGCCGGACATAGCCATGTTTAACCAAACGTATGTACCAATGTGGGTGTAGACATATATCCCCATTTTTTAAGCTTTTATCTATGTATTTTTATGTGGGTGTAGCTCAGTTTTTTTGTAGTATATATGCTAAATATGCTCTATGATATATTGTAAATATTATGAAATGTTAAATATATTTAGCATAAATTGAGCTGCATTGAATTATATAAATTATGATATTTTGGTTTTAATGCTCTCTAGTCCGATTATGATTACACGAGGACCTAGTCTCTTTCCGAGCTTCCAATGGGACAATCACTAGTACATGATCGATATACGGTATGTATAATCAGGTGCTAGTTACCTTTTTATTTTTAGCCATGTACAGCGATTGCTGGCACATACTGAGGATGCATGTTTTCTCGTATAACATCAAAGCTAGTTTCCTTCCAGGTCTTTAATGGGATGATCACTGGTACATGACTGACAAACGGTATGTGTAGTCAGGATCTGGTCCTTTTAGGGTTAGCCATGGACCGATCATGGTCATAGTCAGAGGGACTAGGAGAGTAAAGTAGAAATGGTTGGCCATTCATATTTGTATTATTTATTAATTGAATGTGCATATTGATATGATATTGCATTTTATTTTATTATAAGCTGGTTAATCTATGATGTATGATTTGTGTATGTTTGTAATTTGTTATTAATATATTTATGCATATATTAGAGGTGATAATAACTTACTGAGCCTGTAAAGCTCATCTCCTGTTTTCTATATTTTTGTTATAAATCCGAAAGATCAATCGAGCTTTGGGACCAATCAATGAGGAGTTAGGATTTAGGTGTTAATCCCTTAGTTTATATTTTATCTTAAGTTTTAATTGAACTTTGCTTACACTGTTTCCTGGATTTTTAGTTGAATTTTATCTACTTGTTAGTTTTGATGGAAAACTCTAGAAAAAAGATAAATAATTAATAAATTTATTTTCTATCACTACTTGATTGTTGATTAGTAAGATAGGCTTTGCATTTTCATTGGAATTGAAGCTTGAGGAGATGCGGCCATCTGTCATATGCCTAGCTCGAGCACCGGACTGGGGCATGATAGATTAAATGGTATCAAAGCAAAGGTTTAAGGTCAAGATGACTCCATTAGTGAGAGTGGGATAGAATTAGAATTTTGATTGAATATTCTGGAATAATTGTCAATATTAAAAATTTATTTAATTTTTTTTGATAGGTGTATGTTATAGTTCCAAGGATTTTGCTAAGTATAGAAGGCTTGCACGAATAAAATGTTGGATTAAACTTTCCTAGCTTAATTTTGGAAGAGTATCAGCGATGCTAAATAATGGATATATGGATGTATATGTTGAGTTATATTATAGATTTGATTTAGAAATTTAATTTTGATATAATTGCAAACTTTGATATAAGTGATTAGGAATTAACATGATGATTATTAAGGCATGACAGAATGATATCAAAGTTTAGGTTATGATTACTTAGAATTATGACATAAGTGATTAAGATATGATTTGAGTGATATTAAAATTTAGGTCATGATCACTATGGATTATGACATAAAAGGTATGTGAACTTAGTATTATGATCAGTCGGAATATGATAAAAGTTGCAAGAATAGGATTCGAAATTTAGATTTCTAATCCCTAAGTATTGTGCATAAGATCTGGCATATGATTAGTGCAAAAGAGGAACATGATTTTTGTTCCTAATATAAGTAGTAAAATTGATCTAGGATGAGTGTAAAAGGCTGAATGAATTATACTATTTGATCATGATAAGTATATTATGAATATTGAAGAGCTAGATAAGATGTATTTTTATCTTTGATAAATGGATTTGACCAAAATTCAGAAGTGTTGGCCTAGAAGTATACTGTATTATGTTATGATGAATATGTATATTTAATTATTAATTGAATAATTTTGAAAATCTAAACTTGATAAGAATAAAGATCATGATAGCATACTGATGGGACATTAGGATCAACTCTAGTTCACTATGGATCCATGAATTTTGAGTTCCTTAGCCATTTTCCAGACTTTATCTTTGAGTCCAATAATAAAGTCCTGTTAGCCATTTGAGTCTTGTAAGAAGGGTTTAAGTCAGTTAAGTCACTTGGAGTCATGTAACAAGGGTTTTGTCATGTGAGGCCAATGCAACCTTTTGTGTTCGATAATTAGGGTTTTGTTTAGTTAAGCCCGATTGTGCTCACTTGAGTCCTGTAATGAAGTCTAATTTTGAGTGAGCCAAGTTCTGTAATAAATACCCTATTGAGTCCTGTAATAAGTTGAGTTATCTCAACCTCATAAGTCCAGTCCAGTTGTATCCAGTGTAAGTTGGTGTTAGTCCAGTTTTGTACAAAAGGAGGATTACCAGTCAAAGCATTCACCAGGCCCTCCCAGATCAGAGTAGATTCCAAGCCCATGGAGCCTCCCACCTGAAGATACCGGTGTCCAGAGAATATTCTTCTTCTAGGCGCCCAAGCCTAGAAGCCCATCAGAAGATGGCGCCCCATGCCTCTACCATTCAAGCCCACCACTTGGTGCCCCTCCCAGACCCTCTTCAAGACATGGCGCCCAGCCCAAGCCCACTCATGAATGGAGCCCCAGCTAGCCCAAGCCCAGTCCAACAATGTGGCGCCCCAAGTCCAAGCCCAACAGAAAGTGGAAAAGTCAAAGCAGCTCAAGAAAATTTCATCCCAGCCTAAGCCCAAAAGGAGCCCTTTGACCAAGTCCAAGAAGGAGAGAGAAGTCTACATCCAACTAAGAATCAAGTTTTAATTCTATTCAAATTATGTACTCCTAGTCTTAAGTCATTTTGTAATCTCTTCCTAATCAAACTATGTACTCCTAGTCCTAAATAGTTTTGTAATCCAATCCTAACAAGGAGAGGACCTAGGTGAGCCTATAAATACCCCACCCCTCCATCCTCTTGTAACAATTTTGAATGAATGATTGATTGAATGAATGAATGTATTTTGAGAGGAAATTTGAATGTTCTTTCTTCTATTTTGCCTTTGTTCTTGTGAACATTGAGCTTCGTGAGGGAGTGTTGCCTTTGTTCTACAGAGCATCGAGGGGTGTGAGACCCTGTTTATCAAAACCCTAGCCTTCTTCCATCTTGGGCATCCAACCATCAGCTTCATCTTGGCCGCCCCTGCTACCCTTTCTCTTCCTTTCTTCTTTGGTGATTCACCCCTTTTTTCCTTTGTTTTCTAACCTTCTTTTGGTGTTTTGCAGATCCCTCAAATTTTATGACTTTACGGTTCCGTTTGCCTAGCCGTCGGGTCAGCGGATAAAAAGTCGACGGATCCACAGGTTTTTGGCTTGACTTTCCAGGCCGCATCCGAGAGTGTAGAGTGATCTCTTCAAGGAAGCAGCAGTAATCATTGCTAGGTACACACACCCTAGCCTCTAGATTGGGTTATTGTAGAAGAGCTAGTCCTACCGGGGTTTCTTAGCCCTGGCGGTCATGTTTTCATATATTTTGAGGATCTTTTTTGCATGCTTATGGTCTAGAATTTTTATAGAATTACCCTTTCATCTATTTGACCTAAAATTTGAGAATTAAAATATTAACTTAATTCCAAATCCATGAAAATTCCCTTGCATGCTAATTAGTTTCCATCATTTGGTATCAAAGCACTTTTAGGGCTAATTTTCTGCATCCCATCATCTGCATTAAAGGTCTAAGTTTCGGTCTATTTTGTCAACTTAAGTATTTTATTTTTCATTGAAATTCTCATGGTATATTCTTTGTTTAGTACTAATAATTTTTATTATTTTAATTATTTTTGCAGAAACAAAAAAATTATAAAAATCTATATCTTAGAAACCCTAACAGAAATCCAGATTTTTTGCACACAGTCTGAAAACCCTAGGTTTTGCATCATCATCCAAATTTTGTTTTGCATGAAATTTTGTAGGAATCATCTTCACTGCTAATCCTCTATCCTAAAATCTTTTATAAGTTTTTTATGTATAGAAAACCATACCAAATTCTGCATCAAAGCAAATCCTAGTTTCAGTTTCTAAGAATTTTGCATACTTGACTAAACCAAATCTAATCTACATCCAAACCCCACCTCACCCAAGCCAAATTTTGTTTGATAACTTAACCAACTTAAACTTAATTTTCCACCTCATAAAAAGCAAAAAAATATTTTTTTATTTTTCTGATTGTTATTAGATTGCATCAAGTTTCATTATGTATTCATCATCTTATTTAATTAATCTTAAGGGCAATTTCATATCTCAGATCAAGACAGGATTTCATCACCTGTCCTGGATCTAAAACAACCACCTAGCATTAAAACCCAACCTTAATTAAAATTAATTAGCAATCTAATTTTCTCTAGTGAGCTAGGGACACCAATAGGTCGGGTCCGAGTTGTGTGGATAAACTAGTGCATTCAATTCCTCAACTATTACTGGAAACTGGTGTCTAAGACTAGAGGTCCAGAGGCAAACGCCCTAAGTAGACTGGTGGTTACTTAATTAGGACCCTGTCACATGCAGGGGGAGCCTCCAACCACCCCATCTCTTACCTGGCCAGTGGAAGGATTAGTTGTTGAGTTGGGTGTAAGTTGAGTAGATCCATTCCACTTTGGCTCTAAGTCTAGCAAACTATAGTCCATAGTAACCTTTGTGTGCTTGACTGCATCATAACACCTTAACTGGTTGATTGTATGACCACTAGATTAGGAACCTAGTATCAACGATCTAAACCCCAACCCAGCTCAGCCATGGAATCCAATCTTGAAACTCTCATTAAGGCCATGAATGAACAGTTGACCACCCAAATGAACTAGATGAACCATAGGCTCGACCAATCCAATACTCAATCCCAAAATCAGATTGCCCAATTGACCACTCAGGTTACCCAAATGAATAATAGACTTGACCAATTGACCCAATCGAATAACCAAGCAACCAATAGGATTGACCATTTAACCAATCATTTTGACCAGGTAGGGAACCAATTAGGAGACCTAAGGAAAACCCCTAAGCCCCATACCAGACCTAAACCTAAGCCTGACCTTAGTACCCATGTTGAGCCCAACCCTAGGAAACCCAATCATGATTTCTTTGACCAGGATAAGAGAGCCACAACCTATGAATCTGAGCCCAAATCCTATGATCCTAGATCCTAAGACTCTAGATCCTATGACTCTAGAACCTATGCACCCACATCCTATAAGCCCAGTAAACCCCAGACCTATAGAGCTGAACCCTTGTCCTATGAGCCCCAAGAACCCATAATCCCTAGGTATCAGCCTAGTGCCAGTCAGTTTTTCCCTAGTCAACCTGAACTCCATAAGATTAGTACCCCTAAAGCTGAACCAAGTATTATTCAGGTATCCCTTAGTCGACCTGAGCCAATTAGGACTAGTGACCTTAACCCAAGACCAGGTCCTAGCCAAGCCAACCCGAGTCGACCCAACATCTGCTTTAGATGCCACAAACCGGGACACTATGCTAGCCAATTTCTAGCCAAAGCCTTACATATAGGAGAGCTAGAAGAGGACAAGTCTTAACCCCTTATTGAACCTAAAGAAGAGGTGTATGAAGCCGATCCAAGTCTGATCGAGGAGTATGAAGAAGATGAATCCATTGAGAATTTAGAGGAAGAAACTCCTAAGCCCATTGAAAATTCTAAGGAAGATACCTATGAATTAAGTCCTGTAAAGGAATGCGAAGATGAGGAACAAGAAAGTGAACCCATTAAGGAATCAAAGGAAAAAGATCATGAACCCACTATAGAATTTGGAGAAGAGGTGACTAAGCCAGGATTAAACATAGTTGATGAGAGTGAGGGTTCACTAGAATTGTCCATTGAGGAGGTCCAGGAACCAATCCCTAAAGAACAATCCAAGAAAGTTGATATTATTTTAGAGGACTTTCCTAGTAAGCTTCCCAAAGACCTTCCTGATGACTTTCCACCAGTAATGGATTCCCAGCCTACTCTAGAACTAATGCCTGCAAACCACTCTAGTGCCAAACATGTGGTTAGGACAAGCACCCAGTTAATTTCTCTTAAGCATAGGAGCTTGTTGAACCATGTCCACCCTAAGGACTTCCATGCTACAATCCATGTCCTTCAGTTCTGGAAAGAATATTTACCGCCCCTAGAAAAATTGTGGTACCCATACCATAAGACTTTTAGATTTTATGATTTCCAAGAAATTTTAAGTTTAAAACCTAAAAGATTGATTGAATTTTGGATCTACATCTTTAACATAAGGGATAAAATAAGACTAAAGGATAAAGTGCTACATGGTTTTAATTCTAAAAGATCCCTAGGCCTAATCCCACTATTCACATATGCATAGATCTTTGCATAGCATATGCATCAAGACATTAGCATTCATTTAAACATTGATAATAACAAGGCTAATTCCCGAATTTGAGTCAAAGAGTATGCTAAGAGATATCATGTAGAGATTAGGTCTAGACCTGAGTGGTTTCCTCTGGGAGCCATTAAGAAGCTGCATGCTTGTAAAGTTGGACCCTTGCAAGTGATAAGGATAGTTGACCCTAGTGCCTATGTGCTACCACCGGATTTAGGTATTAGCTCGACTTCCAATATCTTGAGCCTAGTTGTGCATAGGGCACCAGCAATGACACCAGTGAGATTTTTGGACCTTACCCTATTCTTGAGAGAGAAACCTTACCTGAGTGTCCACTAAATTGCCTTGAAAAAGGAATACGGATCGAGCATGACCTGGATGACCAAGCTGTTATAACTCAGGACCAAGGCTATCCATACCATTTGGTCCGATGGCAAGGCCGACTGGACTCTGAATGTTCATGGATCCCTCGAGAGGACCCGCAGCACCACTACCCAACCCTTTTACCTACACCAGATTGACCTTTGCTCGATAGAGTCGAGTTTCTCCCATCCCGGGAGAATTGATGGGAACATCAGGATCAACCCTAGTTCACTATAGATCCCTGAATTTTGAATCCCTTAGCCATTTTCCAGACTTTATCTTTGAGTCCAATTATCAAGTCCTGTTAGCCCTTTGAGTCTTGTAAGAAGGGTTTAAGTCAATTGAGTCACTTGGAGTCCTGTAACAAGGGTTTTATTATGTGAGGCCAATGCAACCCTTTGTTTTCAATAATTAGGTTTTATTCAGTTAAGCCCGATTGTGCTCACTTGAATCATATAATGAAGTCTAATTTTGAGTGAGCTAAGTTTTGTAATAAATATCCTATTGAGTCCTGTAATAAGTTGAATTATCTCAACCTCATAGTCCAGTCCAATTGAGTCCAGTGTAAGTTGGTGTTAGTCCAGTTTTGTACTAGAGGATGATTACCAGCCAAAGCATTCACCAGGCCCTCCCATATCAGCGCAGATTCTAAGCCCATGGTGCCTCCCACCTGAAGATACCTGGCATCCAGAGAATATTCTTCCTTCTAGGCGCCCAAGCCTAGAAGCCCATCAGAAGATGGCGCCCCAGGCCTCCACCATTCAAGCCCACAAGCTGGCGCCCCTCCTAGACCCTCTTTAAGGCATGGCGCCCAGCCCAAGCCCATTCATGAATGGCACCTTAGCTAGCCCAAGCCCAGTCCAACAATGTGGCACCCCAAGTCCAAGCCCAGCAGGGAGTGGAAAAGTCAAAGCAGTCTAAGAGAATTTCATCCCAGTCCAAGCCCATAAGGAGTCCTTTGACCAAGTCCAAGAAGGAGAGAGAAGTCTACATCCAACTAAGAATCAAGTTTTAATTCTATTCAAATTATGTACTCCAAGTCCTAAGTCATTTTGTAATTCCCTTTCTAATCAAACTATGTACTCCTAGTCCTAAATAGCTTTGTAATCTAATCCTAACAAGGAGAGGACCCAGGTGAGCCTATAAATACCCCACCCCTCCACCCTCTTGTAACAATTTTGAATGAATGATTGATTGATTGAATGAATGAACGTATTTTGAGAGGAAATTTGAGTATTCTTTCTTCTATTTTGCCTTTGTTCTTGTGAATATTGAGCTTCGTGAGGAAGTGTTGCCTTTGTTCTACGGAGCATCGAGGGGTGTGAGACCCTGTTTATCAAAATCCTAGCCTTCTTCCACCTTGGGCTTCCAACCATCAGCTTCATCTTGGCTGCCCCTACTACAATTTCTCTTCCTTTCTTCTTTGGTGACTCACCCATTTTTTCTTTGTTTTCTAACCCTCCTTTGGTGTTTTGCAGATCCCTCGAGTTTCACGACTTTAGGGTTCCGTTTGCCTAGCCGTCGGGTCAACAGATGAAAAGCCGACAGATCTGCAGGTTTTCAGCTTGACTTTCCAGGCCATATCCGAGAGCGTAGAGCAATCTTTTCAAGGAAGCAGTAGCAATCATTACTAGGTACACACACCCCAGCCCTTTAGATCTGGTTATTCCAGATTCGTTAGTCATACCGGGGTTTCTTAGCCCTGGCGATCCTGTTTTCATCTCTTTTGAGGGTCTTTTTTGCATGCTTGTGGTCTAGAATTTTTATAGGATTATCCTTTCATCTATTTGACCTGAAATTCGGGATTAAAATTCTAACTTAATGCCTAATCCACGAAAATTTTCTTGCATGCTAATTAGTTCCCCATCACATACGAGTTTTGTTGTTAATTACTGGATTATAAATTTTAGGATTGTTGCAAGAAGATGTTTAGGATGTAGATTATAAAATAGTTTAGTGATATTAAGAAGGACAATTTTTCGATAAATTTATACGATGATTATTATTAAAAATATGTAATGAAAAATATGTTTAGGATAATGCATAAATTTGTAATTTACTATTAGTGGATTAAATGATATTATGTGGACATGGCATGCATATCTTGGTATAATCTTTAATGGCTTATATTAACAAATTAGATTGGATTACTTGATCTTCCATATACTTGTTAGAAATTATTGGGTATATTGAACTCTAAGTCAAATTTAAGATCTCTAAGAAGATTTAGATTACCTTGCTACTGATGACGTATTGAGCAAAGAAATAGGTTTTGGGAGACTTATATGAGTTTAGCTTATGAGCGGCAAAAATTTCAAGTGGTTGTCAATTGATGTTAAGAATTAAAGTAAAATAGCTCTATCAGCAATAACATAATCGATCCTACTTATAAGGATATTAACTTATAGTCATTTACTTAGTTAGAGTTAATATTAACTTTTCAAGAGAAAAGTTGATCTAGTTACTAACTGAATTATCAAGGAAAGCATAAATAGTTCGGATTTAGACTAAAATTATTGATGTTTTGAATGGATGGTACAAATTTAGGCAAAGGCATTAAACATAAGAAATGGACCAAGATTTAAATTTGTTGTGATATGCTCGAGGCCTAGTAAGGACAAAAAAATTTAATAGTTTTGATCTTGTTTTATTTAAAATATTTGAAGGTTAGATTTTATTTAGATTCTAATATAAAGTGGTATCCTTATCAAAAATTTATCTAATAAAATTAGAGGATTTGAAAATTTATATTAGAGTGTGCAGTGAAGTATGGTGGACTAAAGATATTAGGATTAATTTAAAGTGTATTATGATAAAAAATGGAAGCTCTTATTAATAAAGGAAAAAAGGGATTACTGAATGTGGACAAAATGGTACATGTGAGTTTTGGATCAAGCATCTTTGAGTTTCGGAAGATTTAGATTTTTAAAATTTTAAAACTGAAATTTTATTATAGGAGGGGAGAATGTGAAAACCTGATTTTGGGCTGCCTAGGCTGAAGTCGGCAAAGGCTGTCGACTTCAGTTCAAAAATCACAAAAAAAAAGAGGAGAGACCGAAACAGGGGATGGAGCCCCTACTTATCCGAACGAAGAACTCACCGAAAATCTTAACGGACGACCATGGCAGGGAGGGAAAGAGAGTTTGAAGACATGGAGGATTGGAAGGAGGCTTTTAATTGATCGAGGTTCTTCCCCGTACGGCAAGAAATTCTCCCATTATTCCTTTTTAAACCCCCCTCCATTGTCTCTAAGAGCGCACAATCAACCCCTACTCAGCTATCTTCCTCCTCTCTGGTGAGCAGCCAACGGTTTTGTCAACCACCGATGAGTTCCTCTCCATTAGATCTCTCCTAGGAAGAATATAATAGGAATATTGGTTTGGATTTTTCTGGTTTTTCTTGAGCCAGAAGGTTGCCAGTAGCCATGTCGCCCGACCCCCTTCTCCGGCCAAGCCGACAAGTCCCTCTTCCCATCCATCACCTCTCATGACTTTCGATGATCATGAGAGGCCTGTTCGGCCGAACCAAGGAGGAAGTCGGGAAGAAGAAAAGAAAAAAAAGAAAAAGGAAACAAAAAAGAAAAAAAAAAGAGAAGAAAAGAAAAAGAAGAAAAAAAGAGAGAAGAGGAGGAAAAAAGGTGAGAGAGAAGAGGAGAAAGGAGAGAGAAAGAAGGGAGAGAGGGGAGAGAGAAAGAGGAAAGAGAGAGGGGAGAGAGAAAGAGGAGAGAGGATAAAGAAGGAATGGGAGAAAAAGAGAGAAAAGAGAGAAGGGAGAGGAAGAGGAGAGAGGAAGAAGAAAGAAGAGGAGAAAAAGAGGAGAGAGAGGATAGAGGAAGAGGAAAGAGAAGGAGAGGATAAAAAAAAAAAAAATCAAAAATAATAATAAAATTTGAATCGATTCTTTTAGTGATCCAGGATGGACTAAGAACCATTTTTTCTGTGCTAGTTTATTTTAGATAGAAAATTAATTATATAATTAATTTTGTCAGGACTTTTATCTTTCTTATCGATAGAGCAGTATCGGAGTTGAGACTCGAATAGGCCATATATTGATAGAGTTCTTTCAGATAAGTTATATTGACCTTTAGTATTACATGCTAAATATGCTATATGATATGTTGTGAATATTATGAAATATTAAATATGTTTAGCATAAATTGAGCTGCATTGAATTGCATACATTATATTATTTTGGTATTATTGCTCTCTAGTCCGACTATGATCACACAAGGACCTAGTCTCCTTCCATGCCTCTAGTGGAATGATCATTGGTACATGATCGATGTACGGTATGTGTAGTCAGGTGCTAGTTGCCTTTTATTTTTTGCTATGCATGGCAGTTGCTAGCACATACTGAGGATGCATATTTTCTCATGTGATATCAAAGCTAGTTTCCTTTCGGGCCTCCAATGGGGCAATCACTGGTACATGACCAGCAAACGGTATGTGTAGTCAAGATCTAGTCTCTTTTGGGATTAGCCATGGACCGATCGTGGCCATAGTCAGAGGGACTAGAAGAGTAAAGTAGAAATGGTTGGCCATGTATAGTTATATTATTTGTTAACTGAATGTGCAGATTAATATGATGTTGCATTTTATTTTGTCATGAGCTGGTTGTTCTATGATGTATGATTTGTGTATGTTTGTAATTTGTTGTTGATATATTTATGCATATATTAGAGGTGATGGTAACTTACTAAGCCTGTAAAGCTCATCCCCTGTTTCCTATATTTTTGTTATAGATCCGAAAGATCAATCGAGTTTTGGGACCAATCAGTGAGGAGTTAGGATTTAAGTGTTAATCCCTTAGTTTATATTTTATCTTAAATTTTAGTTGAACTTTGCTTACACTATATCCTGAATTTTTAATTGAATTTTATCTACTTGTTAATTTTGATGAAAAATTCTAGAAAAAAAGATAAATAATTAGTGAATTTATTTTCTATCATTACTTGATTGTTGATTAATAAGATATGCCTTACATTTCCGTTGGGATCGAAGCTTGAGAAGATGCGACCATTTATTGTATGCACCGGGTCAAGGCATGACAAATCTACTTTTAATTTATTCAATTAGATAGCTTTTTCGATACCCGAACAAAGCAGTAAGATAATTTTTAACTTTTAGATTTTTAAGGATGAATATTTTTGCTAATTATATTTTACATATGAAGAATCTGACCCATCAAATTAATAAAACCTCTTCATCGATTCATGATACTTGCATTCAAATCTATTCCCATATTTTTAGTTGAATTTTTAATTTTTTTCATCTGCAGGAGCAGAGAAACTGAGGTTGTTTTACATTGACCACTAGAGATTTTTTTTAAATTAATATTTTTTATTAAATATTTACCAAACTACCATTATTCGTTTTATATTTTTCAAATTAGATGCCGTAGAAAAGTTTCCATTGAAAAATGATGGGTTATACCAAATAAATTATATCCATATCAAAAATTAATAAAAAAATAATAATAAATTAAAATTAATAATTTTTTACTCATGATTTCAATATGAAATCACAGGTACAATACATGATTTCACCAAATAAATTATACTAACATCAAAATTTAATAAAAAAATAAAAAGTTAATAAAAAATTTTAAAATTAATATTTTTTTAAAAAAATAATAAGAAATCGTGGGTTGTAACTGCGATTTCATATTGAAATTGCAGGTACAATCCACGATTTCACATTGAAATCACAGGTACAATCCATAATTTCTCTACATAAATCATTTTCTATATCAAGTTTAATAAAAAATATTAAAAATATTTTTAAAAAATTAATATTTTTTTTAAAAAAAAAAAAATAATAACATAATATTATAATAATATTATAATAATATATGATATGATTTATATTATAATAAATATTTTATATTCTAAAATATAATTAATATATTATAATATATTAAATTATATATTATGTATTATAATATAGTATATTTGTTGATGTACGTATATCAAACATGGCGGTGGCGATGTTGCGTCAAGTACCGTTGATGCAGCACAACAAGAAGGGTGGCCAGACCGGCCATCGATCTGACCGCTAGATTGGTCGCTAGGTTGCCAGTCCGATCGCTAGTATGGCTCCTAATCTGATAGCCTGTCTGGCTCCTAATCTGACAACCAGTCTGGTTGCCAGGATAGTGCTAGTTCAATCGCTAGTCTGGCAACCAGTCCAGTCATCGGTTTGACAGCTAGTCCGATCATCAGATCGATGCCAGTCCAGCCATCAGTTCGGTCGCTAGTTTGGCCACCAATCCAATTGCTAGTCCAACCACCGATCCGATGCTAGTTCGGTCATCGATTCGATTACCAATCTGGTCGCCAGGCTGGTGCCAGTCCGATCGCCAGGTTGGTGTCAGTCCGACTCGAACTGGCGGCTGAACTGGTACTGAGCAGGGGATCGAACTAATACCAGGCTATCGATTGAATTGGTACCAAACTAGTGACTGGATGGTATTGACCTGGTGATCAAATTGGCTCCATACATACATTATCCTTCTTCGTGCGGCGTGCGGTGTCGCACTAGAGTCGGACATGTCGGGTGGCATGATCAAATCTCAAGGGGCATGGACAGGTGGGTCCCCGGGCTTGCACTGACATCGCCGCCCTCGTTCCCCGTCACCTCCGGTCCCATCGCTCGATGAACATTCTTCTCGTCATGCTATACCAATGGCACTCGACGCGACACCACTACCGCCACGACTGATATGTGTGCATCAACAAATATACTATATTATAATATATATACATAATATAATATAATATATATAATATATTTTAAAATATATTATATATTATAACATATAATCATAATATCCTATATTATTTAGTCTTTTAAAGGTATTATTAATTTTTAAAATTGTTTATTAATTTTTTAAATTTTTTATTAAACTTTAAAGTGGAAATCTTGCACCTACAATTTCTCCACGTACCCCACTCATCTTTTTTTTAAAAAAAAGATTATTAATTTTTAAAATGTTTTTATTATTTCTTAAAAATGTTTAAGTTTTTTATTAAATTTTAAAGTGGAAATCTTGCACATGCAACCTCTCCGCATATCTCACTCATCCTATTATTTTTTTATTTTTAAGAATTTTATTAATTTTTTTTAAAAAAGTCTATTTTGCAATTTCTTCACATATTCTACTCATTCTATTATTTTTTATTTATTTATTTTTTTTTAAAATTTTATTAATTCTTAATTTTTTAATTAAATTTTAAGGGGTAGGAGAAATCATAGATCGTTGATTTCCTCCCGTGAACTTTTCCCGTCAGCAAAAAAACATATATATATTTTAAATAAAATTAGGGTTACACCTATTTCATAAATATTTTTTAAAAAATATTATTTTTAAAAAAATCGGCCACTAGGTCTCAAACCAAAATCTTAAATAGATTTGATGGTCCAAATATTAGCGACGGCAATCATGGTGGAGGTTCATCGGTGGCCAACCCTTGTTCTATGGCTGAGCTCCATCAAAGACTGTACAAAGGTGTCAGGGGTGGGCCATGGTTCGTCGACGGCCAACTCTTGGCTCTGGAAAAATGGGTTCCGGACTTTCGCCTGGCCCGTCGCCCTGTCAACAAGACGGTGGTTTGGATGCGGCTTCCGAAACTTCCTCTTGAGTACTGGCTACCGGCGGCAATCATGGCGGTAGCCAGTGAAGTTGGCCGCCCGATTTTGATCGACAACTTCACTGACCGACTGAAAAAAAGGGGCTTTGCCAGGGTTCGGATGGAACTGGATGCTTCCAAGCCGTTGCTTCCGGGTGTGTTGATCCAAGGGCAATCGACGGTGTCCTGGCAACAGTTTGTTTACGAAAACCTCCCCTCGGTCTGCTTCCACTGTGGTCGCATTGGGCATCTGGCGGCCGGCTACAGCTCCCTGGGCAAACCAGAGCAGGTTCCCACAGGTGGCCCTGCTCTAGGACCTAAGAATCTGTTCGCTGATGACTGGCTCGAGGGGGGTTCCAATCAGGGCTCGGTGGGTGCCCATGGGAATCTTGCTTCTATGGGAGGCCGTTCGAAGTTAGGACCCTGGATGGTTACATCCAAAGCTCGTCTGCCACGACAACCGGAAGCTCCCTCGAAGAATGGCCACGGGGCATATAAGGGTAAGTCCCCTGTCTCTTCCTCTGATCCCCCGTCCTCCTTGCCGCCCCAATCATCGTCCACACCGGTTTCATCTTCTCCCAACAAGCCACCCGACTTCGATGGGTGGCAGAAGCCCTCGAAAGTGGTGCGGCACTGCTCCCCGGTTGTGGGCTGGTATGAACATTCAGAGGCTGTTGGCGGTCTAAAAGCAGTCCCTAGGAGCTTTGCCCCATTGGTGGGTTGTATGGAGCTTGTTCTGGTGGAGGCGAGGCCGACAGACCATCTCATGCTGGAGTATGGAGCTATCTTTCTCAAGCATGGCCGAGCCCTGCTAAATTCCTCCGACCCTCCTCTACCTAAGGTGCTCTCAAACTATGCTGATAAGGTGCCTCCTTCTAAACCTTGCTTATCTAATTTGGATGGTGCTTCCTCTGGGGTTATGGGTCAAACTGGGAAGTCTGTGGCTGTCTCTGGGGATGAGGGGAAAGTCCCTGTCTGGGTGAGGGAGGGTGCCTTAAAGTTGAACTCTTGTGGGGAGGGGTTAACTGGGGTCACTACTCAAGACTCCGTGGAGCTGGTGTTGGTTAATATCCCGTGGTTGCTGCCATGACCGGGGTGCTAGGGCTGTCCGAGAGGGCCCAGTCTGGGAAGAGGGCTATCGCTAAGGTGGGTGGGTTTGGGAAGGGTGTTTCATTACCCTCTGGGAGATGTCTTCGGTGGCTGTTCGGGTTACTGGTGCTCTGGGGGGTAGGGATGAAGTTGGGTTTGGAAGCTCCTTGGGTGGTTCTGGGTGTATGAAGAGGGGCTTGGAGGGGTCGTCTAGGGCTCCCCTGTCGGATCCTCAAGCTAGCCTGGAGCTATTACAAAAGAGCTCTTCTGCTCCTGAGTCTACTGTTGTGGTAACTGATGGTGAACAGCACTCCCATGAAACTATTTCAGCCAAACTGAAGACTGCCCTGGGTTCGGTGGGGGTGTCGTCTGGGGGATCCAAGAAGGGTGTGGATACTCCTTTGCCCAATGTTCAAGGGCCTGGTAAAGTGGGGTTGGAGAATGTTCAGGGTTTGGCCTCATCTGGAAAGGGTACCTTTGTGTCTGTTGTTTTTGGGGATGGGCCAGATCAGGATCCGGATTATCCAAGTCTAACTAAGTTGTAATGAAGATTTTAATTTGGAATGTTTGGGGGGCGGGGAAGCCTGCCTTCTTTTCTACTTATGGTCGCTTTCTTCAGCTGTATAATCCTCAAATGTGTATTATTCTGGAGACTAGACTTTCGGGTCCTAGTATCGAGAGTGTACGTCATCGATTTCCCTGGAATTGGGGTTTTTATTCTATTGACTCTCATGGCATGTCTGGTGGAATTATTGTCACCTAGGATTTGGGAGCAGCTAAAGCCAGTATTTTTCATCGATCTTCTCATACGGTGGTCATTATCATCTCGGAACCTAATCGCCCTTCTTGGCTTTTGTGCGGTATCTATGCTAGTACTTCGGATAGGGAGAAGACCGTGGTCTGGGAGGAGGTCTTTGTTTTAATTGACCAGGGTGTTCCTACATTAGTTGCTGGAGATTTCAATATTATTGATCAGGCTGAGGACAAGAGGGGCGGTAGGCCCTTTGTGAAAAATGCTTCCTCTTTGGAGTTCACCGATTTTATTCATGATTCTGGCCTGATTGATTTGGGATTTGTTGGACCCGGTTCACCTGGTGTAACAACCGATCGGGCAGTGCTAGGATATGGGAGAGACTTGACAGATGCCATGCTACCCCTTATTGGCTCTCTCTGTATCCTACTCACACGGTCCGTCACCTCAACTGGATAGCCTTGGATCATTGTCCTCTCCTTCTGTCGATGGATGCCCATGTCCAGGGTCTCACCCCCTTTAGATTTGAAAAGTTCTAGCTCTCCTATCCTAAATTCAGAGAGATCATCAGTGAGGTGTGGAGGACTCCTGTTCAGGGTGATGCTTCTTATCGAATATCTAGGAGGCTGGAGCTTCTCAGAAGGCGTCTGCTCTGGTGGAATAAGATGGAGGTAGGTAATATTTTTTCCAAATTGAAGTCTGTGGAAGATACTATCAGTCACCTGCAGGACAAAGAGGATAGGATAGGTTCTTTATCACAGCCTGACCTGGACATCCTTCGTGCTCACCTTACCATGCACCATTCTCTGCTTCATCATCAGGAGGTCATTTGGAGACAAAAATCCAGAGTCCAGTGGTTGCAGGATGGGGACTGGAACACCCAATTTTTTCATCAGGCCAATATTATTTGTAGACACAAAAATGCTATCCAGGTATTACATTCTTCTGATGGTCAATTGCTGGAGGACAAGGAAGCTATTCGACAGGAGATTCTTTCCTTCTTTAGATCCAGATGGACGGACTCCTGTCCGGTTACTTCCTCTTTCGCCCCTTACCCTCCATCCACTGTTGTTTCTCCTTATCACAACTCTCTCCTGCTGGCTTCGGTTCTCGAGGAGGAGGTTCAATCTGCCTTATGGGATCTAAGGGAGGATAAAGCCCCTTGTCCTGATGGATATCCTCCCTTCTTCTTTCGGAGATATTGGGACATTGTTGGCTCTAACCTTGTTGCTGCTGTACAACTTTTCTTTGTTTCAGGTTCCATGCCCAACTCCTGAAAGCGGACTTTTATTGTTCTTATTCCTAAGCATCCTGATGCCATGGAGCCTGCTTATTATAGACCTATCAGTTTATACAATACCCTCTACAAAGTATGTGCTAAACTGATGGTCAATCGTATGAGACTCATTCTTTCACAGCTAATCTGTCCGGAGTAAGGAGCTTTTATAGCGGGCTGTAGCATCTCTGATAATGTGCTTATTGCCTATGAGTTTATGATGGATCTCACCCGAGCATCGTCTCATCAGAGTCTGATGGCAATCAAGCTTGATATGGAGAGAGCATATGATAGGGTCAACTAGGACTTTCTTCTCATGGCCCTACAGGCTTTCGGCTTCCACCGGACATGGATCTCTAGAATCTTTTCCTGTGTTATCAGACCTTCATTTTCACTGCTGGTTAATGGTTCTCCTACATACTACTTTATGTCTAAAGTTGGCCTCCGGCAAGGTTGTCTCCTTTCTCCCTCCATTTTCATTATCTGTGCCGACCTTCTATCGAGGGTGTTGCGAGCATCGATGCGGGACTTGGGCATCCAGCCGTTCATTCCTGCTCCTGGTTCTCCTCCAATTTCTTATCTCTTATTTGTAGATGACTGCTTACTCTTGGATAGGGCTTCAGTTGCTAGTGCCTAGGGATTTCGGAGGGTTATGGTGGATTACTGTATGGCTTCGGGTCAGAGAGTTAATCTTCAGAAATCTGGCATTTATTCAGCCCGAAGACCTACACTCGACTCCGTCATCAAATTTTGGATGTTCTTGGAATTCAGGAGCGTTAGGGTCCTCTCACCTATCTGGGTGTGCCTATCTCCGGATCCAAACTATCCAGGATGGATTGCTCTCCAATGGTTCTGGCAGTTCAAAAGCGGATTGACGGATGGCAAGGTAGATCCCTTTCGTCAATGGGAAGGATTACCTTGATTCGCTCTGTTTTCACTTCTCTCCTGATCTATCTCTTATCTCATGCTGTTATTCCGAATACTATTATCCTGAGATTGGAGCAGATGATTCGGGCCTTCCTTTGGAATTCTTCTCCTGCCCGTCGGAGGATCTATCTTGTTAGCTGGCAGACTGTTTGTCAGCCGACCGATCATGACGAGTTGGGGATTACCTCGCTGCTCAGTAGGAGAGAGGCTTTGCTCGAGAGGCATCTTGCCAGATACTTCTTATGTTCTGACAGCATGTGGTCGACTATGCTGGCGGCCCGCTATGGGGGCTATTCGACTGTCCTCGATGGTTCTCATTGCCCTCCAAGGCATTGCTCGGCTATCTGGAGGGAGATGATGGCGAGAGCTCCTCTCATTACTTCCCACCTCTCTTGGGTCATTGAAGATGGCAGATCTGTCAGATTCATGATGGACCCTTGAATTTTTGATATCCTTTTGATTAGATGGCCTACCTTTATTTCCATTGATACGCCGAACACGATTTCTATTGCTGATCTCATCACTCCGGGGTAGTCCCGATGGGACAGTCATGTGGTGTTTTCCACTTTCAGGGATATTCTGAGTCGTCGGGTTCTTTCTATCATTCTGCCTATTTTTCCCGCCCCGGATATGAGAGCTTGGAGGTACTCGTCGTCCCCCCGGGTGCCGATGTCTGATCTGATATCCATCTTCACTCCGAATGACTCTGCGGTCTCCTCTTTCGGTTGGATCTGAGCTATTTCGGTTCATCCCAGGGTCTCTCTTTTTCTTTGGAAGATTACTTGGCACCGCCTCCCGACCAGACTTTTTTTGGCAACTAGAGGCATTCACATGCCCCCTGGTTGTCTTATATGTGGGTTGGAGGATGAAACCCAGGCCCATGCCCTGTTTTTTTGTGATCGGGCTTTGAGGGTTTGGCAGGCGGCTGGCCTAGCAGGGCTCATCTTCCGGACCCAGGATGTTGAGGACTCTCTCCTCTCTACCTTGAGATTAGCTCGGGAGTTCCCTTATGCTAATCTTCTGGCTTATCTTGCTTATCACATATGGATTTCCAGGAACGAGCAGGTCTTTAGCTCAGTCAGATATTCTCCCCGGTCACTAGTTGATATAGCTACTATCTCGGCCTATGAGTATCTTTATTCGACTGGGAGGTCTTTGGAGGTCTGGGGTCCCTGTTCTGCTCTTCGAGCGCCCTGTATGGTTTTCTTTTCCTGGGTACTCCCTCCTTCACTGTACTTCATAGTCAGCTTTGACGGGAGTCTTCGCCACAGATCTAGAGGCGCTGCCTTTGTCATCCGTAACTCTCGGTTGGGCTTCTTGGCTGCTGGTGGTATTCCTTTTATTGACTCTTCCGTCCCCGGATGGAACTGTATGCAGCCTGGGCTGGTATCAGGTATGCCCGTCAGATCCTCTACCTTGATCGTCTCATCATCGAGGGAGACTCCCTGACGGTCATTTCCTGGATTAAGCAGTCGATGTCGGCTTCATCAGTCCATCCCATCTTGTGGGATATCTATTTTCTTTTACAGGATTGCGTGTCCATTAAGATTCGACATATTTATAAGGAGGCCAACTTTGCTGTTGATTGGGTTGTCTCCTTCTTTGCTTAGCATGCTATCTCTTCGATCTGATTCGACTGGTATTTAGACCCTATATAATTTAGAAATATTATTTTTTATAATTTTTTTGAACTGTATTTATTTTCATTCTCTCCTCTTTGATTAATATACCGTCCTATCAATATCAATATATATATATATATATATATATCGGCTCCCACGGTGATAACTCAGATGTACTTCTCATGCATTAGAAGCGTTTAAGCGTCGAACGCTGTCGGGCCACGACAAGGTACGTCTACCCGCTCCGTTGAGAGATGGTCACGGGATCTTTCCCGCTCCCAGACGAGCTCACAGTTTCCAGCCTGGCAGGGCCAATAATTACAAAGCAACCCCACGCGCCATTAAAAATCCCTCACAAAACGCTGCCGCTTTCTTTCCTGCTACGATGCCTCTCACCAATTACCATATCCAACCACAAAACTTACTCTATCTCTATCCCCGTCATGCCGCCACCCAACTTGGAGCTGGAGGGCACTTTCCACTCTCACTACCAGGAGGCCAAAGGCACCTCTAGTTGTCTACAACCTATATCTCACTTACCTCGTTCGCTTAACAACCAAAGCCTTTTATGGTAAATACCTCGACCAGATCACTTGCTTCGATTCCAAGCTGCTTCACCTCCACCGGTGCTCTTTTCCCAACTAAAAAAGAGGAAAGAAGGGAGAAAAAAAGAGGCCAAAGGTGGCAGCTTTGAGAGAGAGAGGGAGGAGGGGAGGGGAAAGAAGTGAGGGGGGGAAGATGAGCATGTACGGGAGAGATCCGTGGGGCGGGCCGCTGGAGATTTCGAACGTGGACTCGGCGACGGACGACGATCGGAGCCGGAATCTGGATTTGGACAGGGCGGCGCTGTCGACGTCGTCGCGGCCGCTGGACGAGACCCAGCAGAGCTGGCTCCTGGCCGGACCCGGAGACCAGGGGAAGGCGAAGAAGAAGTACGTCGACCTCGGCTGCCTGATCGTCAGCCGGAAGATCTTCATCTGGACCGTGGGCACCATCGTCGCCATCGCCGCCTTTGCCGGGTTTATTACTCTCATCGTCAAGACCGTCCCCCGACACCACCACCCCCAGCCGCCGCCGGACAACTACACCCTTGCCCTCCACAAGGCCCTCATGTTCTTCAACGCCCAGCGATGTAAGCCAAATCCCCTCCGATCCACTCGAAACTACGTACTCCTCCTCCTCTCAATGAGTGCGGTCCTTTCTTCAAAAGATTGGATTTTTTGATCCGCCAAGTGGAAAAAGATTGGAATTTTCGATCAGTCGAAAGAGACAAAGGTCGGACTTTGATGACATTTTTTATGTTCTTTCTGCAGCTGGGCGGCTTCCCAAGCATAACAACGTGTCCTGGAGAGGTAATTCCGGGATGAAGGACGGCATCTCCGACACGTCCTACGGGAGGAGCCTCGTCGGAGGCTTCTACGATGCCGGAGATGCTATAAAGTTCAACTTCCCGGGCTCCTTCGCCATGACCATTCTGAGCTGGAGTGTGATCGAGTACAGCGCCAAGTATGAGGCCGCCGGCGAGCTCAACCACGTCAAGGAGATCATCAAATGGGAAACAGATTACCTCCTCAAGACCTTCAACAACTCCGCCGACACCATTGATCGGATTGCTGCCCAGGTAAAAAGAAGGAACTTTGTTCAGTAATTTAGGACATAGCTCCATGGAATTGCGATTCCTGAGGCGGTGGTGTGTGAGATCTCTGGCAGGTTGGGACAGGAGACACTTCGGACGGAACGACACCAAATGACCACTACTGCTGGATGAGGCCGGAGGACATCGACTACCCGAGGCTGGTCTATGTGTGTCACAGCTGCTCGGATCTCGCCGCAGAGATGGCTGCAGCTCTGGCTTCGGCATCCATTGTGTTCAAGGACAACAAGGCCTACTCCCAGAAGCTTGTCCATGGTGCGGCAACGGTCTGGAAATTTGCAAGGGAGCAGAGGGGGAGGTACAGCCCCAGGGGATCCGACCCTTCACTTTTCTACAATTCAACCGGTTATTGGGATGAGTTTGTGTGGGGTGGAGCATGGATGTATCTAGCAACGGGCAATTCTTCCTACCTTTATTTGTCTACTCATCCCACTCTGGCAAAGCATGCTGGTGCCTTCTGGGGCGGTCCAGATTATGGGGTGTTCAGCTGGGACAACAAGCTCCCTGGTGCTCAAGTAAGTGTGGACCAATTGATCTTAAATTCTTCTTCCTCCAATTCTTGAAATTGCTTCTTTGTTGGATGATTAATAATATATGAAGTAATTTGACTTGATTGCTAATAGAGTTATTGGGCTTGCTTGGTTTTAATAATAAATTGTGCCAAGTGTTGTGAGGTGGTAGAAAACACCATCAGTCAAGAACAATCTTGATGGTGCTTGACTGGGAATTTTAAAATCTTCCCTCCTTTTGATCTGTTGTTCACACTGCCTTATTTACCTCTAATTTTAATTGCTGGGGAAAAAAAGGGTAGGTAAGCTGAAAGAGCCAATAGGAGATTGATAATATCTTACATATACTTTATGCATTAAATTTGTTATCCAACTTTCTTGTTCCTTTTGAGTTACATGATGATTAGTTTTCCGATTTAAAGCTTCAGGTTTTTAAGCGTATCATGTCTTAGAGATTTCTGAGTAGGTATGTTTAGTTTAGCTGTATTCATGAGATTGGGTTTTTGTTTTTGTTTTGGTTCGAATTTGTATCTATAAGTGGGATCAAGATATCTGATTCGGTTATAACCTTTTTGTTGGTTTTGATTGGAGCATTTGTACACACTTTTTAATATAAATTAAATTTATAATTTTGCTATGCATTTCTGTGCCAGTTCTCCCCCAGCTAACTCTGGGGTGCTCTCCTGTATTTTTCCTTGCATAATGTAAATGAAAGAAAACGGTTCAAGCTTTTTATCCTCAAAAATATGCTGAGTTGTAAGAGCTCCAAGGATTTGAAGAAATGGAAATGACTGCTGTCTGCTGTCTTATTAATGGTTTTAACCTTTTATAAGATTTGTTTTAATTACCTGGTCTTATATAGAAAGGATAGTTCAGGTATTTGTTTCCTGTATTTTATTAGCAATGATATCAATCTACTTATTTACTGTGCAGACCTAATTTCTCGTTACATTATGACCATGTCAAGGATACAATCTTCCATTGACTGATCTTATTCTGTTCAACCAGATAGATAGTCCTATTATCAAGTTTTCCTCCGATAAACCTTACGGACTGCAATTAATTTCATGATTTTTTTTGTCTCCTTGCCCCGTCCTTGAGGTAGGCTACATTCTCATTTGCAAAACTCTCACCCTGCCGCAGAGTTGAATGTTTTACTTTTAACCTTGTAAAGGGACAAATTTTGCTTGTTTTATGAACAAACAAATCTTATAAAACCTCACTCTTGTAGATTGATCTGGCATCCTCTAGTTCTGGCTTGTATTGGGTTCCATTGAACTTCTGTACCTTCTCATCTGCAGTTCTTAATTAACTTTCATGATCATATTTCTTGGTTAGAAGGCTTGGCCTTACCATGCTCGCAAACTCTGTAGAGGCATCTAATAGTTCTTCAACTACATTTGATTGAATTGAGCTTCAGGAAGCTTCAATAGTGCTTGTATGAAAGTTATGTTGTTTCCTCCATAGAATTCTCATTTGCTTATCTTCGCTCTTCTTCGTCCAGGTTCTTCTTAGCAGATTGAGGCTATTCTTGAGTCCAGGGTATCCTTATGAAGAGATATTGAGAACTTTCCAAAACCAGACCAGCATCATCATGTGCTCGTATCTACCTATTTTCACCTCTTTCAACCGAACAAAAGGTTTGAGATAGTTTGTTTTTAAAAACTCTCTTGTTTCTCTCAAGCTTCTCAACTGTTCTGTCCATGGCAGGTGGTTTCATAGAGCTGAACCATGGAAGACCCCAGCCCCTTCAGTACATAGTCAATGCAGCTTTTCTTGCAGCTGTCTACAGTGACTATCTTGATGCTGCTGATACTCCAGGATGGTATTGTGGTCCCAATTTCTACTCTACTGGGGTCCTTCGTGATTTTGCCCGGACCCAGGTAAGTTTTACTTTTAGCAGAATAACCTAATATAAAATGTGCTCGATTTTAACAATTGTAGACTCTGACCAGAACTCACTTCATGTCATGGTAGATTGACTATATACTGGGCAAAAATCCCCATAAGATGAGCTATGTCGTGGGATTTGGAAACCACTACCCTAAGCATGTTCATCATCGAGGCGCATCCATTCCCAAGAATGGTGTTAGGTATAGCTGTAAAGGAGGATGGAAGTGGAGGGACACTAAGAAGCCAAATCCTCACACAATTGTTGGAGCTATGGTTGCTGGTCCTGATAGACATGATGGGTTTCGAGACATTCGTACCAACTACAACTATACCGAGCCTACTCTTGCAGGCAATGCTGGTCTAGTTGCAGCACTGGTAGCTTTGTCTGGTGAGAAGAATGGAGTGGATAAGAACAATATATTCTCTGCAGTTCCACCGATGTTTCCAACTCCACCCCCACCCCCTGCACCATGGAAACCTTGAGGTAGGGAACACCAGTTTTTCTGTGCCCGGTGATCGATCGATGAATTATGATGATTTTTTCAACCCGGATATGGAGACCTGACGTTTATGAGGATGATGCAAAAACCTTTTGTTCAAGCATCTAACAATGTGAAGCTCGGTGCTTCACCTCTTTTTGTATCCAAGTGTTGTATCGTGGCTTTGTGTTATATATACATGATGTATGACATTCACGAGTTCTAAAATAATAGAGACCCTGGCCTTATTCCAGTTTCTCAAATAACGGAGACTTTTTATTCCGGTTGCCAAACTGGTTTTATGCTGGCATGCTCTGTACAATGAAAGAAAGGAAGAACTTGTATGAAAATTTTAGATTTTTAAGAGGAACGGAATGCTTTCACTCAAAGAGTGCCATGCTTCATCAGTTGCTGCATGGTAATATTTCTTTGTTTAATACCATGCTTCGTTTGTATCAGGTTGCTACTTATTAACTATTAAATCTATAATGACACCGACTCGAAGCGGTTGGGAATTAGTTGTCTTCATCATTTTGGTTGTTTGGAGTTCATGTCATGAAACACTATAGTGGTTTTTATACATGCGTGATGATCAATTTTTACATGTGGTTGGCAGAACAGCTATCTTGGGTTCAAAGGAATGTGGGTTCTGAAAGATTGCTTCATTCCATTGCCAAGATTAATGATGCTGTTCTGTATTTTTTGGTAAAGATTAATGATGCCGTTCTGCAGAATGCTTTATTTATAGGTTGGCCATGAACCTTTGCCAACAGCACAATTACTTAATGCCCACTTATGTAGCATCATAGCTGGTCAAATTATTAAAGTTGGGAGCTCTAAGCTCTTTGATCAAGCTTAAATCCAACCATAGCCTTGGTCTGAATCCATGCTCTATCAAGAAACTGTAATGTAATTTAATCAACTTCTCTACCAAACCCTTTTTTTTTTCTCTAAAATGCAGGTAGTATCTCAAACTTTAATTCATTGAAGACTGCACAACATGGTCCATGGCTTGTGTGTTGGCTCTGATGACTAGTGAGAGGGATAGATGTTTTATTTGGCGAATATTCTGTACATGCGATATTGGGATACTTGAATGATAGACTTAAACATGCATGCTTGCTAAAACTGTAGAAAATTTGGTGGATAAACTTATAGCTTCAGACACATCAGGTGATAGATTGGACTCGCAATGTAGAACAAATGGATGTGCTGGTTTCCATGGCTTGCCTTAGCATGTATCCTGCGCCTCTGAAGGTTGAACAAAGTACCTTGCATCCACCCTCTTTCCTCCCTCTCCGATGCTCAATGTTTCTTAATGCAAGAAATGCCTTTATGCATTTTTTTTTCTAATATTTGTTGCAGCTGATCTTTTGAACCAGTATAGATTTTTTGCAAGCAGCACTCAGAGCTGGATCTTCCCCTAAAATAAGATCTAATAATGGGACAGCATATCTGTGTTCAAGAGTGATGTTTATATCCAATTTTTTTCCCCAAAAAAACATGACCTCTTCAAATGTGAACCAAGTGATGAGCCAATGGTGTTTTCCAGCGGTTAATAATATGACAATATTAAAGACAACATGTAAAGAAGCATTTTACCAATTGGTATATGGTTAGAAGGAGATTCCATCACCGTTATCGATTGGATTTCAGGCTACTCTATCCCTGTATAAAAGATATTCCATTACTAAAAGCTAAGATGCGGCGGAAGAGAACCATATGGGCATTTAGAGCAACACATGTTCGTAGAAGGCAACCAACCTATAGATTGGATTGGTGTTTTGTCCCCCCTGGGCCAGTCGTTTAATGTATACGTGATCTATGTTTTTTTCCTGATTTCTTTATTACAGGCTTGCCCCCTACCTTGTATTAAAAAAAAAAATGATAACTTAATAGTGATTGTTCATTATCTAATCAACATAATTTCTGAACCAGATTTTTAAAGTCCTCGCTCGTTTTCGGAGTTAGCTGATGACGGTAACTCTTCCGCTTTGGTCGAGCCGGTGTTGAACCGGGCATTGCAATTGAGGCAAGAGTGGGTCGTGGGCCTGTTTGCGAGGGCTTGAGCAACGAACGCGCGGTTTCTCGTAACGGAAACATGGATTTATGCCATTTGAGAGAATATTAGCAACTAGCCAACTAGCCATGTCTTCACTTTTCTTCAATGGATGGAGCATCAAAGTGACACTAAGTATAGATGATGTGAATCCAACTGTTATAATAATTATTGACTTGCTCTGTGTCAAATATCCCGGTCCTTAAAATTGAATCAGCAATTGTCATATATGGCAATTGCTGACTCGCTCCGACTCGTATAGCATTTTCTACATGCATCCAGTGAGTACTTATTTGGACCTGACTAGTTACTTAAATAAACATAGTCGAGTGTGCTCGGATGCAGGGACAAGCCCCTTCTTTCAGTAGCAGACAAGCCAACTACCTACTCGAAGTCTACGATACTCGAGTAGGTGATAATCTAGCCGGACATAGCTGCTCCAGCACAGATCATGTGGATAAGATTGTGGTGGATAGGATCTTAGTGAATCTTGCTATCTTAATACAAAGATACTAGAGAAAAAGATTCCAAAGACAGGATGCTGCCACCTTAGTAAAATATGTTATGTACGTTAAAGGAAGCCACATCTCTAATAGCATTCGATTACCAGCGTAGCCCTATAAATTGATAAGAGATGATCCCGACAAGGTATGCTACATTAACATATTCCTACACTCACTCTCATGCTCACTCAGCCATCACCATTGCTCTCAGCTCCGGCTACTATAGCCTATTTCTTTTATCTACTAACTTGAGTATTGGAGGTCACCTACTGAATCATACGAAAGATTTTATCTAATCTGCTTAGCTACTTAAGATATTTCAAGATTCCTTGATGAGGTTAAAAATAGTGAGCATATATCTCTTGATAAGGCATGACTAACCATCCAATCCACCCTTCTCTCTATGACACCTCATCACTGTAGATAAGGCAGGGATGACCACTATATCTCACTGGATAAAGCAAAAAATAATGGGTATATCTTGCCTAATTACGCAAAAAGATAATGATGAATTATGTCCAGAAAGGTAGGTATAATCACTTAATTCTCCCTTACTGTCATAGCACTTTAATCTGTGCCCATAATTAAGGGCCAAAAGGGATCTCCAAGGTACGCACTTATCTATTTCATGCTCACTTCTTCTCGGTTGTTCTCTAATTTCTAACTTGAGTATTGGAGGGATCCCATCAATGCCAACTCCGATCAGAGATTTTTTTTATAGGTTCTGTCATTGCTACCTAGCAACCATCATCATCTTTCAACCGACTCGACCCAAGTCAAAAATTAGTGGTAATAAGATTAGTGCTCAAAAGAGGGCTCAGGCCCATGTACAGGAAGGACCAAAAAATAGATGCCATAGCATCATGTAAGTGAACCTCCTCATAAAATTCTAATATTGTTACCTCGAGGCCAACCGAGGTATAGCATCCAACCACCAAAGTTTTCCTCGATGCCAAGATGTTGATTCGATAATTAGATGTCCTCATTTGATATTTCGAGTCATTGGAATATGGCCGAATCCAACCGCCAACCCGATGAGATCAATTAGGAACACGAGGAGCAAAAGTTCAGGTACCTAGATTTCATGCACATGATAGCAATGCAAGTGATGATGAACTTGGCAGGCCTTTATGCTTTGCCAAGGAGAATTTTGTCCTGTTGAAGCTTGACATCCATATAGTGGAGGGCACATCAAGATCGTGATCGATCCCGTCTATGGTAAGCTCCATGACATCCCACTCTCAAGTTCATCATTCACAAGATCGAGCTACCAAGTTCAAGGCTAAGCTATCAAGTTTGAGACCAAGCTATCAAGTCTAAAATCGAGGCTCAAGACTGAGATGAAGACCAAAACCAAAGTTCAAGATTGAGATGAAGATCAAAACTGAGACCCAATGCCGAGGTGAAGACCAGAACCAAGATGAATGCCAAAACTGAGGCTCAAATTCAAGGTGAAGACCAAAATTGAGATCTAATGCCGAGGTGAAGACCAAAACAAAGCTCAAGATCGAATGAAGACCAAGACTGAAATGAAAACTAAAATTGAGGTTGAGACTGAGGTAATGACTAATGCGGAGTTACTAAGCCTAAGTTGAGGTGAAAAACAAAACCAAGACTGAGCCACCAAGCTTAAAGCTAGGATGAAAAATAAAGTCAAGACTAAGGTGATGATTAATGCAGAGCTACTAAGCTTGAGCCGAAGTGAAGAACAAAACCAAGGCTGAGCCACCAAGGTCAAAGCCAAGGTGAGGATCAAGGTTGAGACTGAGGTAATGATTGATACAGAGCTACTAAGCTCAAGCCGAAATGAAAAACATAATTGGGGCTTAGCTACCAAGCCCGAGACTAAGGTGAAAGCTAAAGCAAAGGTGAAGATCAAGTTAAAGGTTAAAGTGAAGACTAAAATCAAGGCCAAGCTACTAAGCCCAAGGCCAAGATAAAAATCGACCTCCTAAAGGTTGAGCTCTAAAGGCTGACCTCTCGAAGCTAAGCTCTTGAAAGCAATGAATTGACCATTTCTTTCAATAAAAAGTCTCCTTTTTTTAGTCTATATTGCTTTTTTAGCAATATAAATGGACAAGGTGACCTCATGCAGCCAATTAGTATTCCTTGTCCTCATACAAGTCGAGCAGAGGTCCAAGAGAATGAGTGCAGGGCTTAACCCTTTAGGGACCTCACACGATTGACCAACTGACGCTCCTTATACTTGTGCAAGTGGAGTGAAGGCCCAAGAGAACGAATGAAAGGATTAATCCTCCGGGGACCTCACGCAGTTGCCAACTAGCACTCTTCATCCTTGTACAATTTAAGTGGAGGTCAAAGAGAACGAGCGAGGAGGCTAACCCTACGGGAACCCCAATAATGGCTAACTAGTACTTCTCATCCATGGATGAGTCAAGTAGAGACCTATGAAGGTGAAGGGTCTAATATTTGAGGATCTCTGTACGGCAACAAAGAGGATAATCTTACGAGAATTCCAACAATGGCCAACTAGTGCTCTTCATTTGTTGATGAGTTGAGTAGAGGCCCATGAAAACGAAGGAGTTAACCTTCATCTATTGATGAGTTAAGTAGAGGCTCATGAAAGTGAAGAAGTTAACCTTCTAAAAAATCCTTATATAATAGTAAAAGGGCTAACTTTATGAGGATCCCAACAACTATCACTTGATGCTTCTCATCTACGGATGAGTTCAGCAGAGGCACACGAAAACGAAAGGGCTAACCTTCCAAAGATCTATCGTATAACAACAAAGTGGCCAACATTTCAAGGATCCTTGTCAACCTTTTAAGGGTCTCTCGATAAGCTAAATTAGTGCTTCTCATTCTCGAACAAACCAAGCAATAGCCAACCTTGATAGTAGGAGGGAAACCATCCAAAGATCAAATAGCATAGCCAACTAATGCTCCTCATCTTTGGACGATCTAAAAAATGATCATCATGAACGAGCTAATCCTACATGATAATGCCTTGTGAAGAATGGTGGTGCCTTCGGATTAGGGGATAACATCATTAATAGTCTCGAAAAATCACTACTCTCTTCATCCAAGCTATTATTTAGCTCAAACTCAAGAGTAGAGGCAATTGTTATGGAAAATAATTTTTACTTTGGCCAATACTGAAGAAGAAAGTATCTCGGATATAGCTGATCTTCTTGATTGATACTGATCTAAAGTATTTCTATGATAGTTTCATGCTTATATATTCAGCAAGAATTGTACCCAATATGTTATGTTATTTGCTTATGGTGAAAGATAAGCTGAGATCTTCGATGATAGCTTGCAAAGACCTAATAAGGTAAGGAGATGGCGATGATCACGTGGAAGATTTTATATAATCTATTTAACTGCTAAAGATACTCCAAGATCTCTTGATAAGGCAAAAAATAGCGAGCATATCTCACCCACTAAAGTATGGTTAACTACTCGATTCTTCCTTTACTTTACGACACCTCTATATCCATAGATAAGTAAGGATGACCAGCATATCTCACTGAATGAAACATGAAATAATGGATATATCTCACTTGATTAGGTTAAGAGGATAATAACGAATCATGCTCAAGAAGGCAACTATAACTATCCAATTCTCCCTTCTTCTCATGGCACTTTAGCCTGCACCTATAAATAAAGGCCAAACAGGACCCCTAAGAATGCTCTCATCTCCCTTATGCTCACTTCTTCCTAAGGATGGCAACAAAATCTAAATCTATGGGTACCTGACCTGGCCCGACCCTATTGGGCCGGGTAGTCAACGCTTTGATTGAGTTTGGGTCGGGTGTGAGTAAAACCCGAATGCTTAATTTGGATTTGGACCAGGACTGGATAGATATACACCCAACCTGAACCCGGCCTGAATTATTTTAATATTTAAATATATATAATTAATATATATTATATCAAATATATTTTATTAATTATTAATTATTAGTTATTAAATTTTAAAATACTTACACCCTTTACCCTAATCATTATGTTTCATAAATAAGGAAATTATAAATTATAATTTGTAATCGGTAAACCCTGATTAATTTATAGCTTCCCTCTTCCTCTTTGACAATTGTTTCTCCTCTCGGATCGGTGTTGAACTAAAAATGTAGTTAAATTTTATTTGTATAATGTATGTATGATTTATAAAATGGTAGATGATTTTAAAGTTGATAAAAATAAAAAAATATTTAATATGACTTAATTGGATTTGGGCCGGGTAAACCCGAATTACCCGATATCCGATTGAGATGGGTTTGGATAAAAAAAATCAGTCCCGATAGTGTTTGGACTGAGTTTGGATAGTTTATTGAGTATTTGGATTTGGATTTGGATAGTTATGCACCCAGCCCGAACCCGGCTCATTGCCATCCCTACTTCTTCCTGCTTGCTCTCTAATTTTTGATGTAAGAATTTAAGGGTTTTCACCAAGCCAACTCCAGTCAAGACTTGTTTTGCAGTTCTACCGCCACTACCTAGCAGCTACTGTCATCTTCTAGTCGATTTGAACCAAGTCAAAAATCAACAAGACTCAAACTATTTCTATTTTTTAGTACAAATGCTCCAAACTAAAGTATGGATTCTCAGCAATGTACCATAATATGTGGTGCATCGTGCTGGCTGTCCATCGCTCGATAAATGGCCAACAAGCAATGCTCGCACGAACATATATTGTCATGGACTTAGCCATTGGCTTGTTACAGGGGATGCCGATATAGGCATGGCATGGTGCTGTGAAGGGTTGGCATGGTCCAGAAATTGCAATACTCTTCGTTACTTTGAAACCCACGGGATGGAATTTAGCTGGACCTCCTTGGGATGGTAAGAAGACTAATAGTTAGCCATGGAGTGGCAAAGTTGTGGCATGATATCGGGGGGCTCGGGAGGCATGATATTTGACATGGTGATGGTTCGCCAAGACATGTATGGACACTTGAGAAATTCTCTTGGTTTTAAGGAGGGATATGGGCTTTGGTTGTATTTCCAACTCTCCTAGGCCCACATGGTACGAGTCCATTGTGGCACAGTTATAGGATAAAGTGGTGCCATGCCCGGATAGTCTCATGTGGAGACATTCGAGGCAATGCTAGTCGGACGAGCTGGTCACATTGTACAGGGATCGAGATTTCGGAGAGGTCTAGCCTCGAGGAATTATCCAAACTACTCTATGCATTCTTGATCTTCATGATGGAGTTAAGAGGTGATAGAGAGCTAGTCGGGCAAGGGTTTGGCCTATCTAAATAGACAAGTCTTGTGAGCCTTGCAAGGTAATTTTTGCCGAGATCCATGGAAGCCGGTTGGCCATGGAGTTCAAGTGTGGCTTATGGAATTTCAATCGAGATATATGCCTTAGAGCTGGGCCAAGGATCAAAGACAGCCAAGAGGGTTGTGCTGAGGAGAGGACAACGGGATGCAAGGATCAACTGGTCGAAGATATTTACTTGATAGACAAACTTGGATGCTGAGATTGTGGCTATGCGCAGGGTACGAGCAGGTCATGGACATAGAGTATTGGATGGTATGGCCATGGACCTTCAGGATCGTGGTAGTGCATATTAATGTGTGAGTAGGCTATAAACATTGTCGAGTGGTATGGCCATTAATGGAAAGGCATGCTAAAGATGCAAGATTGGGATCATGGCATAGGAGCTTGTGGAAGAGTTGGATAGCAGAACTTAGGAGATCTTTGGATGTGCCTGATAAATCATAGCTTTGTGGGGCTACGGGGCATGTCGGCTTGGTGGGTTGGCTAGACGACACTAGAGATGGTTTTGTTTAAGCCTCATGTAGAACAAAGGCGTTGCATAATTATGTCATGTGTATTTGGTCCGTGTTCATTTGAAGGATAGCATGGTGGCTTGCAAATCAGTGGCACAGTTGTTATGTTATGGCACGAAAGTACTCAAAGGTTGGAGGCAACCAGAATAAGTTGGCTTGAGGGGTAAAGCCATATGATTGGCATAGAAGTGCCAAACTACATAGAACTCTTGAAAAAAGTTTAATGTTATGACATGGAGGTGCACATAGTACTGTTGAGCAGGAGCATAGAGGTGCATGCTTGGCTATGGTTGGATTGTTGGTGTGTGGCATGCTGGCATACCATACAGGTGTTTGAGATAGAAAATACTCATCTTGTGATATCGTGGCGTGCATCATTTGTTTGTTGTATGTTAAGTGGTGGATGGCCAATATGATGCAGTGCATTCCATAATGATTGCAATAGAGCCAGGTTCTCCAAACTAATAAATATCATAATCATAAAAGCCTTTCTCTTTGCAAAGATCATGAAGTCCAAGAAGTTTTGGATACTTTGTGATGATTTAAGGTTCTTTTCATGCAAAACAGGCAGGTCAAAAAGAAGGACCGGGTGGTAAGGCTACAAATGGGTCGGGTCGATCCGTGACCCGACCCGATCCAGATCCATTTAAAAGATCCATGGATCTAGATTGGATTTAAAAATTAGACCCGTTCATTTTTGGATCGGGTTTGGATTTACTAAATTTGGACCCGACTCGATCCGACCCGATCCATAAATATTTTTGGATTAATTTGGATCTCAGATACATGACCCGATCCAACCCGACCCAACCCGAACCCAGATATAGGACCCGAATCTTTTTTAAATATATTATTTATAATATATTGCCTAGTTAAATGCTTAATGGATTAACAGTAAATTGTAATGGGCTAATGGTTACTGGGTTTCAAGTATGCTTGAGAATGCTCATAACATGCAATATCGCTGGTTCAGCTGATAGATTTTACTACATGATATAGTTATCACCTGATCTTGCGTTTGCATTTCTTCTGCAGAAATATGCCAAACATGTGGGCCTGAAAAGGGACTTTCGTCTAGTTGTAAGAGGTGCAGCTCGTAACATGGCTGCCATCCTTAAAGGATCCTGTAAGCTTGATTGCTTTATACACAAAAACACTCTAATTTCTAATTGATATTTTGCTATGTTTTGTAGTTAATATCTGTAAAAGTCATTGATTTAAGGGTTCGGGCTGTGACATTGCAAAAAAAAACTAATGAGTCAAAGGAACTTCTCTACTATGATGTCTTGCAAGCGTTATCATATTGTAGTTTACTTTTAGCTGTTCTGTACCAGTATTTTTCCTTCAGATAGCCATCAAGTATATGAATGTTGAATGATGCATGCCATGGGGGACTTGACTTTCATCTCGAGTCCATGGAGAGTGAAGTAAAATGTATCTTCGTCAATGACTGTTAGAATTGCAAGTATAAATCTATATTTTTAGCAAGTTATGTTGTCGAACTTTCAATATTATCCCGATCATAAGGAAATAAACAGGAAGTTTTGTGGATTTTAGTTGTATTGGCTTTTCTTTTCATTATTCACTGATCCTTGCTTTTATCTTTTTTTTTTCAAATTATCCTCTCCTTTTATAATCCATCTTCATTATTAATTCAAGTAAAATTTTGTGAATGAACCATGATCCAATCCGACCCGAACTGGACCGAACCAGATCCGTATATTATGAATCATGGTTGGGTTATATATGGATTGACCCGATCCGAATGATCCATTGGATCAATAATATTAATTATGGACCCGATTCGATCCGATCCAATCCAGGATCTAATATCAAAATTTGATCAAGAAATAAGATTGGTTTGGGATCAAACATAATCCGATCTGATCCGTTTCATTTGCAATCCTACCGGATGGGAAAGAACTCCGGTCGGCTCAAGTGAACCGACCTTAATGGATCTGTAGCCAAGATGACCGCCCGGCCCCAGGCAACTTTACCTGTCGTCTGGGACTACGGCCCTTCCCATTTTTTTTTCCGTCTCCTCTCCGTCTCGCTCGCAAGCAGCACCCATCCTTCCCCGTCGCTCCTCCAATCCCTTCTTCCCGCCGCTGACGCTCATTCTCTCGCCTTCTAAGGTAGATGCCTCTCACCTTTTCTCGATCTTTCTTCTTTTCATGCATTTAATGGCTTCGCAATCGATCGATCTCGCTCTAGGGTTTTGCTATCAGGTTAGTTTTTGTCGAGTTGAAGTCGTTTATTGGAAAGTTTTCTTTCTTTTGGTTCGTTTCTTGTTTGATCGAAGTTTTAGAATCGGTTACTGTAAGATCTGGGAGCAAGAAAGGTTGAATTTTTACTTGTTCGATTCGACGAATCTTGAATGCCAAATTGAACAGTAAATACAGTGTATTTTAAGAGCGTTAGAACAATTCTGAGGAGCAGTTTGCCCTTGCTCGACACTAACATCATTAGCGGTACATATCTTTTTATTTTCCCTCTTTTTAAGATTCATATAGAAATGGTGAGATAGCGTAGTGACTTGTTTTCGGGAATTTTTGTTTTGAAACAGTCAACTATAGACTATCAGGATGCACATGTTCTTCAATGCCACTTAGATAAAGCTTGGGAGGAGCATGAAGAACAGATTTGAGTGATGGAGTGTATGGAGGTGCCTTGGTTACTCACCAAGAGTTTGGAGGGCCAGGGAAGGTTTGGTTGAGTCTGTGTGGAGGTGACATAAGAAATCTTGAAGTGTGGGTTAAGGGTTTGGGAATACTTTCACAAAGCCTCCGAGATTAGAACCAATATAGCCTAGCAAGAACTGGGAGATGGATTAGAGCTTTCTATGGAGATTTTTCTAGTCCTAATTTTTATATTTGTTCATGGACAATAAAAAAGCAAAAGGAGGGTCTTATTTTCCCGATACAATTAAACATAATAAGAGTATACAAAGCTGACCGGTATTAAAGAGATAGGCCCTTTAGTCATACACCTACAGCATATTATGCAAGAATAATACTGATTAAAGAAAACATTTTTTTTGTTAATTTTTATGTTGCTTTATCCAATTATAAAAGTTTTAAGTATGTCCATGTCATCTGGCATAAAGCAAGTTCAAATTTTACCCCATGCTGCACTTATGTCTAATCTTCTTCTTGTGTTATTTTTACTATTTTTCAGATTAGTAGAAAACTGTCAAAAACCAGAAAGTCTTCAGACACTCAACAAGAATGAGAAGATGTTGCATCTGGAATTGACTTTTCCGTGAATTCTTTTCATCACAATGTCTGGGTTGCTTAATGTAATTCCTCTTCTCCAACTTTTGCTCTAACAATACAAACTATTGAAGTATTGCACTTCTCAGAAATATAACACTTACTAGGCTTTTGACTATTATTTTTTTTTAAATTCCTGTAGTTTTTCTATTCTCATAATTATTTCTTAGTTTAGTAGTCAGATAGTTGGTGTATTGCAGTTCTATGTTTAGCTCAGAAATAGAACACTTACGAGGCTTTTGGCTATTATTATTATTATTTTTTATTCCCGTAGTTTTATCATGCAGATGGTTGAACACTTACTGTTTCTCCATAATTATTTCTTATTTAAGGAGTCAGATAGTTGGTACTGTAGTCTTATCTGTGGAGCTGCACTTTGGCCTGTTTATAATTGCTGAAACGGAACAACTCTCTTGTTATTGCTTAAGTGCTTGACTTGTCACCTTGTGGTGGTTCCATTCGACGATAATTTTGACTAGAACTTCTTACATATGATAGACTGTTGTAGGTTGTCTTTTATCAAATATATGGGAAGTGTTATTTTGTTGTCACTTTATTGAAAATGGGGCTTCTTTTACTTCCTTCTAGTCTTATATGCGCGCGCACATGCATATGGGTCTTGTTTTGCTTAACTAAACAGATGGAACCTCTTCTTGCAGTCAACGCTTAATGGTTCAACCTCAAATCTCCCAGACTCAACTGGCAGGCCCTTCACATCTTCATTTTCTGCTCAGTCTGCGACATCTCCAGGTTTTCATCACTCTGGTGAGGAGATTCTCATGCACTTGTCTTTGTCTGACAAATATATGTGATATTTTCTCAATAACGAAAAGATAACATTTAGGTGGTCTACAAGGGCTACACAACATTCACGGAAGCTTCAACATTCCCAACATGCCGAGCTCACTTGCATCTAGGAATGCGGCAATGAGTGGTGTCCCATCCAGTGGTGTTCAGCAACCAGGAGGAAACATATCTAGTGGACGATTTGCATCAAACAATATACCTGTTGCTTTGTCTCAGGTTCATATATTAACATCCTTTTTATCTAGACCATTACCATGTTGCTTCATCATGAGATCCCAAAATATCATACATCACTTAGTGAATGCATGCTTTTTATGCTTTATTTTATTCAATGCCTATTGCCTGCCTTCAAATCTTTATCCATATATTCTCATTTTATCATGCAGATTTCACATGGTTCTGGGGTAACCAATAGAGGGGGCATTAATGTTGTAGGAAGCCCTGCTTTTAGTAGTAGTATGAATGGGGTTGGTGGTTCAATACCTGGGATTTCCTCAAGCTCTGCTACTGCTGGCAACCGTAGTTCTGTTCCTGGATTGGGTGTATCTCCAATTTTGGGGAGTGTAGGTCCTCGAATAACAAGCTCAATGGGTAACATGGTTGGTGGGGGAAACATGGGAAGAAGCATTAGCTCTGGAGGATTATCTGTTCCTGGCCTTGCTTCTCGTGTAAATTTTGCTGCTAATAGTGGATCGGGGAATCTTAATGTACAGGGATCCAACAGGCTGATGGGTGGCATGCTTCAACAAGGTTACTCTCTTAAATTCCCTGGAGATCTCTAACTCATTATTTTAGAAGACTGTCATTTTCATTTTGGTTATCCGTAGCCTGTATGCTTGTTCATTTCCATGACCAAATTTCATAGTTCCTATCCAGGCTAGGCACAAGTAGATGCAGTATTGGGGACATGTTGCTATCAGGAGGACATAACACAATAGATATTTTGTCTTTCTGTCATCTGCCATTAACCTACGTCCTTTATTAACATATTACTTGTGTGCAACCAAGATTATGATTGTTATATCGATAAGTTTGTATAGTGAATTTTGATGAAGTGCTATATTTGTTACCTTGGCCATTTGAAAGCATCAGGAAGGCTCAAAAGTCCTGTATCGAGCCATTGTGTTCTTTTATCTTTCTTTTATATAACATTTTTCTCCAAGGCTTTTTGTTTGTCATGCATTGTTATTTCAAAACCGTTGTGTGAAGTAGAATTGTAAAACCCTTAGAAATATGCACAAACACACACACACACACACATACATATTCTATATAGATGGAGATATATAGATATGCATACGTATATGTTATTTGGAGTTTATTCATATTTTATTGATTATTTGATTTCATGTGGCTTAAGTAGATATCTGTATTCAGTAAACTTTGTTAGATGAGTTCTCTATGGATTAATGACATTCTTTAGTCTTTTGCAACCAGCCGAATGGGCACTTTAAAAATTTGAGATAATAGCCTTTTTTTCCCTTATGTGAATAATAGGCATCATAGTCTCCGGTTATTCCAAAGAAGAGTATAATCTTTTCTTGATACAATGAGTTTTTTTTTTTTTTTTTTTAATGTCAGGTCAAATCACATTTATCAACTGGTTTAATTTGGTCTTTTCCTGAAAATATTGGTGCTAGCTGGAAATTTGAATACCGAAACACCTTTTTTTTTTGAGAGAAATCTGAGGTTGAGTGTCAAGGTATGAAAATATTCAATTCACCTTTTAAATATAATTTTTTTTTTTTTTTTGAGGGATGGCGATCACTTCTACATTACAAGTTTCTTCTATTGTAACCATGACTATTACCAGCTTCCAATTCCCTGACTAGTGACTTTCATAAATTTTTGTGGATTGTCTTATTAAAATGGTTTCTCAACCTTGCACCAGCATGTTGTTTCTTGGAGGGTAGGGCTTACTTTATTGCTGAGGACATTTTTTTCCATTGTGGGGTATTAAATGCTTCTGAAGATTATACAAGCTTCACGGGCTTCCATCTTTCAATCTGATGGATCTGTGTCTCCTTCTTAAGAGGTGTCTTAATGAGAGATTTACATGAACAATTTGTAGTTCTTTTACCTTTCTGAAATTAATTATAATATCATTATGGAGCGTTGTATGGACTGATAGTAGGACATGGTCGTGGATGTCCTGGGTGACTCTTGGTCAGGTTGTCAGATCATCTTGTATTCTCGGTATTTTGTTATTTTTGCATGTTTTGTCATCCATATTACTTTATGGAGAAAATTTTCTTAATCATAAAAGTGGCCTCACAACTGAACATAGCCTTAGCTGTGGAATGAAAGTGCATCCTTGAAGAAATGAAGAGGCAAGATTGGCAAATTTTTGGCATCCTCTCTCTTTACCATCTTAAATGAGTGCTTTGGCTGCCAGGATGATGGTGGAGTCATAAATTACGATGAAAATGATGAGTAGGCAATTTGTTGAATTTGACATCATAAAGAGATAAAACTACCATCATGTGCAAAGTTGATTTTAAATGCTACTTTGAAATGAAAGAATATGAGCTTGGTTATTACATAAATTTGCCATCCTCAGTTGGGTTAGAGGGTTTTGCCAATCTTTTTAGAAAATTGAATACTAGAATTGACACATCTTAGATTGGATGAGACTATGTATTTCATTGTGTCAAGAGGGTTGTTTCAGGGGGGCATTTGTAATCTGTATGACAAGTCAATGGCAGAAATGAGTTTTAAAAAATGCCTATTCCATGCTTTTCCTCACTTGTTGCAAAAAGGAAGTGGGATATCATCAATATTATCAAGGAAATTTTACAGGCATGATATGTCACAAGGTCTTCTCTTTTTCTTTACCTGCATTCTCTTAAATTTTTTTCTCTTTCATCTATCCTCATTTACCACCTGGTGAGCGGATCAGTTTCAGATATTCTGGATCATGTAATAATATGCTTATTTATCATTATCAGTAGATTTTTTTTTATCAGCTTTACAAGTTTTTTTTTTATTGACATTTGTAAAGGTCTTATATGCTTTAGTTATCTTATTAAAATTAATGAAATGTATTATTTTTTGATTCATGTACAGGTATATTGATTTATGGGAAGTTTTAGCAGCATATGCATATCAGTGGGATATCTTTTGTAGCTTTAAGGGCTTGTAACACAATTAATTGCATTATGATGCATCTTAAGTCTAAAGTCTCAAATTGATAATTCATTGTGTTTGTGGTGGGTTGTTGGGGCTTGAACTAATTTTTAGTTCATATCATATCATTTTGATTGTTGGTCTGAGTAATATCTATGTAATCTTTGACAAGTTTGCCCCATGTTCACCACCCCACCTCCTTTGGCCATGGAGGATGTTATGAATTTACTCATATTTGTGTGAACTGCCTATGGTTTTCCTTTTCTTAATGCTATTTTTTCCCTAACGCATGCTGTTAGTCTGAGCAATTTGCTTTTAAATATAAATTATGGATTCTAGGAAGTTCTGTATGTGTTGGGAATGATTTGCATTTAATAGGTACCTTGCTGACTATGTTAGTCTATGCTTAAGTATGGTCTCTGAGGTTGTGTAGCATGTGTCTATGAATTAGCATCACCTCAAATGCTTGGTATGCTTGGAAACTCTTATCCTACATCTGGAGGACCATTATCTCAGAGTCAAGTACAAGGAGGGAATAATGCATTAAACTCTATGGGAATGTTGAATGATGTCAACTCCAGTGATAATTCTCCTTTTGACATAAATGATTTTCCTCAATTGACTGGGAGACCAAGTTCAGCTGGAGGGCCACAAGGACAATTGGGTATATAAATGAGATTTGTCATTCAAGATTTTAGAGCTTTTGCATGCAATGAAATGCCAGCTGATCTCCGAACTTGTAGGTTCAATACGCAAGCAAGGAGTTGGTGTTAGCTCCATTGTCCAACAAAGTCAGGAATTTAGCATCCAAAATGAAGATTTTCCAGCTTTGCCCGGATTTAAAGGTGTTTTGGCTTCCTTTCATCTAAACTTTTCTTTATTTCTTTAAAATATTTCCATCTGTTATATTTGCTAGCAAATCATTATGAATTTTATGCTTTAGATTTATAATGGTAAACACATATTGTTGTACATTGATGTCTTATCCAGAATATTCTGCAACTTATGTGCATTGTGGTTGCTCTTTTATTTTAATATATCTTTGTTGGAATCTTGGTTTTGGCTTATTTTCAAGAAAAATTCTTAATATATTTTGAGTCATGAAACTTTCATGTATTGCTTGCACTTGTTAAAGAATAATATCCAGGGCCCCTTCTTTTATGGGTAAATATCATGAGAAAGTTGATCAACTTTTCTATTGACCAACTTATCCATGTTCTCATGCTTTTCAAGATTGGTAAGTTGATTTTCTTGGATAGCTTTTACCCATGAAATGGAAGGAAAATCTTACATACCTAGGAGGTGGGTAAATCATTTTCCCACCAACCAGTAAAGTAAACATTAAATTTTATTTCTAAAATGCCCTCATTCTCATTTTGAATGTATCTATCATTCAATGCTCAATAATTTAGTTGTCCACTATCATTTATACTTACAAAGTATAAAGGGTATTATGAAAAATATGAGTAAATTTTAACAACTTATTTAGAAAAGTAGTAATGCAAAAGAACATGGGTAATAGATTTCAAAGCCACTTTTTCATGTGTAAAAGAACATGGGTAAATTATTTTCTTGTATCAATATTGCCTGGAAAATATTTACCTAGGAAAATATAGTTTTTCAAGTAAATTTGTTTACCACAAAAGAACAGACCCCTAATGTCAACATGTTTGTTGAAGTCAAGGGTATTCTTAAAGGCACTTAATATTTTGTTATTGCTATCATTATGTAGCAATATAATATAGAATGTGACAAATAACTTGATTGTTTCCAATTTGTCCCATGATTCTATAATATTTGGGCACAAGACCTGCTAGAAAGACATGGCTAAATTATCCAGCTATGATAAGGGGATATGCTATATATTTCTGTACAATAATATCATGGGAAAATCAAGCAATAGATTGACTCTAATTGGGTCACCGATGTTAATGGGTGCTTTGGAGATTATGACCTATAACTGTGATAGAATATGAACTATCAATTTCTACAATCTATTTATTTATTGGTGTGTGGTGCTGGGCTGTGGGGGCTTGAGCAAATTCATCAAGCTCAAAAAGGTCCCTGGTATGAAGTAGAGATGGTCTAAAATAGCATCCATTGGTCTGAAGCCTTAGGTTTAGGTTGCAGTAGCTTCTTTGCTAGCTTTTATGACAAGATGTGGACAATGGTATGTCAAAAGACAGATATCACAAGCACTTGGCTTACTGAACTCTAGAAACACTTCCTACTGCTTTAGGACTTAAATATGTTGGTTAATAACTTTAGTATAAGCATTATAATTGATCCTTTCTATGAGTGCAGTCTACTTATTCCTTCGCTATTTCTTTGATTTTATATATGGATTCCATGTTTCAGACCAAGGATTTGGGGATTCAGTGTGTCCTGCTGGTTCTGTACTGTTCCAGTGAGAGAATTGTACCTGGGATGCCGGTTTTCTCATCTACGGGATGTCCTGACCTAGTCTGTTGGAACTGGCAGGAATGGATCAGGATGGCTTGGTGTCCTAGGACATTTTTTGAGGCTGTCTTATGACGTTTTTCTTGAAACCTCTTTGTTCTTGCTATTAATGGTCCATCCTGGTATGTCCCAAATCTGGATACCACACTGGCACAGGATAAACCGTGGCAGGCATGGTACCAGGAATTAATCCTTGCTTCAAACTGTCCCTGGGTTCTCAGCATACATCTCATTGGCTATGCTGCACTGTGGTCATGGATCTCTTGTAGTTGTTCATGCTGAGATGTAAATTCCATTTGAGGTAATGTTTGTCAATATCATGATAAAGGTTCAGAGGAGCTTATATTTACAAAGGGTTGACCATTTTGATGCAGGGGTAATTTTTTTTGAGACCCAATATCATCCTGTAAATCAATTTGGCCTAATTGCATTAAATATCTTGTAACACTAGCTGATAGTGTTTCAGTAGCCTTCTGTTGGTTTATCTGATGATAGAGAAATAACGGGATCTTTGATATGAAATATAAATTCAAAGAGATCATTAGTAAAGAGGAGATTAAGATTGTGAAGGTTCTGGTAGAGTCCATTTTAAAAATCTTAGTGTGAGGGAGTGGCCTTTTTGTTTAATTTGACTTTCTAAGCTGTTTTCTTCTAGTTGTCTCCTTGTGATCCACATTTCTTCTAGTTGTCTCCTTGTGCTTCTAACAAACTGCTGCAGTTGATCTTTTTCCTTAAGGATTAGCGTTTCATGTGTCTTTGGGTGCAATCTCATTCAAACTTGCCTCAAGCTTAGTTAACTAAGCCTGATGCTTGCCCAAGATCAACCTGTGAGCCTGAAAACTGAGTCTAGGATCAGGACATGACAACTCGATCCACATATCTAGTCAATTACTGCTAATATTTGAGGTGCGCATCACATTTTGGCTTCGGCCAACTTGTTCCTAACTTGTTTATAAGCTTTAGTGCTGGCAGTTCACTTCTATCACTTTTTTGCAGCTGGTGTCCTGTAAATACCAGTTTGGACAAATATAAATTTGAAGATTTTGTCCTGTTTTTTCTTTCCTATAAAGTTGAAATTAAAATGCAATTTATTTTCATGTGGTTTTAGTTGGGTGCATAAAATACCCTGGGTAACAATGAACTTAGGCTAGGATAAGCATATTGCATTATAATGCTCATCAGATACCTCTAACAAACACATAAATCTGAGAAATTTATATGCAATGTTATGCTGTGGTTCTATAGGAAAACATTTTTCCTGATCTCAACTAGACCGATTGTCTTTAGTGGGAGGCAAACATGTCGTGAATATGCAAAGATGATTTTTGACTTACCTAGACAAATCTGGCATACTGTGCCATTCTGAAATGAGTGCTATCTCTCTTGCCATTTATGCCCTAAATATTTGTATTACAATTTTTAAGGAAATCCAATCTACAAAATAATATGGACTATCTCTTTTCAAATGAAAAACATGTACCAGAAACACAAAAGAGGTTGAAATTTGAGATAGGCAGACAACATTACATGCTTAATATAAATAATCAACCTTAAGTGTGCAAATCTGCATCCATAGACAGACCGAGCATATACTGCTCTGTTTTGGCTTGTACTCCAGCCTATTGCTGTAATGCATTGCAAGACTGGCCAATACACATGTAGTTATTGATTCGTACTAACGGGACCTCCTCTCTTGTTCTGGCAGCTATGCTGGCATCCTATGTAAACAGGATATTATGGAGTGGTGTTAAATTCAAAGCTGTGTGTTCTATTGTTTATTCTAGCAGATTAGTGCATATATTCTTTGTTCTGCATGGGCTATTTATAAGGTTGGGTTATATCTCATCATGCTTTAAATTAGTCAAAGCAGCAGCAGTTTCTTTCACTCCAGAAAATATCAGACATGATTTTTTATTCTTACTGTTTATCTACTAATTATTTGGTATTCCCAAAATCTATCAAAAACTATTTTTGTCCTTCAGTTGTACAATATTGCTTCTGACTTTCTTTGTTGCCCTCTTTAATCTAGTTTTGACTCTTGTATAGGTGGCAGCTCAGATTATTCTGTTGATTTGCATCAGAAGGAACAACTTCATGAGAATGTTCCAATGATGCAGTCACAGCACTTCAGTGTGAGTTGAAGCCTTTTATATGAAATAATGGTATAATTTCATGTTATTGTTATGCCTTCCATTTGCTTGGATTGAAGATTGGATTGTTCCAATATCTTGTAGATGGCAAGATCTTCTGGATTTAGCTTAGGGGGAACTTACCCATCTAACCGTCAGCAACAGCAGCAGCATGCTCCAGCAGTCAGTAGTGCTGGTGTTACATATGCACATGGAAGCAATCAAGATCTTATCCATCTACATGGCTCTGATCTGTTTCCATCTTCTCATGGAACCTATCACTCCCAGGTACATTACTCGCTCTAACTCCTTGTTTCTGCCGGAATATCAACTAACCTGAGTGTGTAACCTGCGGCCAATATTTTAATACCATTCTGAAGTTCTTCTACTCAACTTGTCTTTACAGATGCAAAATAGCGGGCCACCTAGCATTGGATTTAGACCATTAAGCTCTCCAAATGCAGCTTCTAGTATGGGAGCATATGAACAGCTCATTCAGCAATATCAACACGCGCAGAATCAATCTCAATTTCGACTGCAACAGATGTCTGCTGTTAATCAATCATACAGAGATCAGAGTCTGAAGTCTGTGCAGGGGATACCAAGTGCTCCTGATCGGTTTGGCTTGCTGGGTTTGTTAAGTGTTATTAGGATGAACGATCCAGATCTGACATCACTTGCTTTGGGAATTGATTTGACAACTTTAGGGTTGAATTTGAACTCATCAGATAATCTTCATAAGACGTTTGGATCTCCATGGTCTGATGAGCCAGCCAAAGGAGATCCCGAGTACTGCATTCCCTCATGTTATTTTGCCAAACAACCGCCTCCACTACAGGTAAGATTCTCATCTTATGAAATCTTTTTGACATAAACTCTCTCTATTTTTGTGGCTATACTAAATCTTACATTGTGGATGTAGCAAGGACATTTTTCACGGTTTCATCCATTAACACTGTTTTACATCTTCTACAGGTGTGTTTCAATGATGAATCTCTATTTTTGTTTAGTTTTTGTGTTGATTGCAATTGTTGTTTGATTAGGTGTGGTTCTGCTTTTCTTGCAGCATGCCAAAAGATGAAGCTCAACTGTATGCTGCTTCTGAACTGTAAGCTTGCTCTCTCTACCTGTCCACCTTGACCCTTAATGCACGCTTGTCGGTTGCCGAGAAATGGCAGCTTGCTGTTAGCGTGATTATAGTATTATATGCTATATTGGGTTTTTTTTTTTTTTCCAGTAAATTCATTTTTATAATTCTGGATTCTCCATCTAGCCAAGAAATGTAAAACTGTCACCAAGCCCCTTCTTATGCATAAAGTTCCAAGATAAGCAGAATAGTTTGCTGGGGCTGCGGTATTTGCTTGTACACCCGTTCCCAAGTGCAACCTGCTGCTTATATCCTGAACCACTTGTCCTCTTTTAGCTTGCTAACTGATTTACATCACATGGTATAGTCACCTTCATGTTTGTGATGTATTTTGTCGCCCGTCTTAGCAAAAAAATGTAATTATTGGCTTTGGTTTTCATGCGATTTCTTTCCAAGATGATTTGTGAGGATCCATAATGATAAAAGTTTTCCCGATGTTGCATAAACAATCCGTCGTTGAAACCCATGCAGATATTCACGAGGATGGTTCTACCATAAAGAGCACCAATTGTGGTTCATGAGGGCAAACGTGGAGCCTCTCGTTAAGACTCAGACGTATGAAAGGGGGACCTATGTATGTTTCGATCCAAACACATGGGAAACTAGAACCAAGGTATGATCACATGCCTCTTTTGTTTCTTATTTATTTATTTATTCTTTGGCATTCACATGTCAGATGCTTTGGCCACCATCTACAGGAAAATTTTGTTCTCCAATATGAGGCCGTGGAGAAGAAACCAACCCTTCCTTCAGCGCGCCCTTAAAATTAGCCAAAGGTTTTCCTTGTATATCTGAGCATGTGTCATTAATTATAGGAATAAACTCGATCTAATCTATTCTTCATTTTCTTTAATGCTGTGGTTTCATGCAATTGAGCTAGTAGATGGTTTCTGTCAGCCTCGGTATCCCCAAATTGACTCGATAGTTCATTAGAAAATTTTCATTCCTCATTTCTCTCTCGTATCTTTTGGTATGTATGTAAGGAATATCCTGTGATGTGATTTTCTGTGAGGGGTAGACTTTTCTCATTTAAAATTATGTAAACTTCTTCATTTAAAGCATATTAGAGGAAGAAGGGAGGAATGCTAGACCTAGCCACACGTCCGGGTGAAAGCAAAGCAGCACATGCTAGGGTTGGACTCATGACCACGATCTAACTCATGCATGGTCTGCATTTTAAGTGAGAAGGATGTGGTCTGCGTTGGATATAGGTGGTTTTCACCTCTACACAAGCGTATTCTACGAAAAAAAATATGACGGGGCCAAGGAATGGTCATTATTTTAGAAAGTGTTTTGAAAATCACCATCCGCAGAATTTTTTATGAAGTCTGGTGTTTTTTACCGTTTTTCCTTTGTCTGACTTCGTATCATTAGTATCTGTAGCAGATATATTGATAAAAGAAGAATTCTCTGCACTTCGCTGTGGTAGTGGCAGAACAACAGAAAAAAGTTATCAAAAATCTTTGGGCTACTTTTACGGATACCAATTCAAAGTGTTTCCATCTTTAGTTTGTTTGGTCTTTTAGTCAGTTCTCTTTGTTATTTTATTTCTATGGTAGCTATGTATTTAGGCAGGGGGGGCGGTCCTTTATGCATGTATTTCTGGTTATTTTGCATTCTGAGTATTTTGAAGGTGGTTGGGATATCCCGATGAATCTTATTCGTGACCATACGGTGGTAGCGTGGTTGGTTAAAATGCGGTTCAGCTTTTGTGAATAATTTATTAGTCATGAATTCAAAAATGATCTAATGGATGAATCTTATTCTGGGACACGTGATTGGGGCTGAGCGGTCGAAATTTCGGCGCCGTGGTGGGATTAGGTTGATATACTCATCCAGTTGGTGAGGAGGATATACGGAAAAGTGCAGTCTGAATTGAACCAAAGTTTAACGGGTTGGGCTCGAGTGGGAGCTACAGCGGGAGGGTTTTCCTCCCTTCTCTCATCATTTTTTCTATAAAAAAAAAAAAAAAATTCATGCATATATATTTTGGGCTAGTTTTTAAGCAGATAAATATCATAATAAAATTGGTCCTTTTTTTTTTTTCATCAATGCAACTGTATTCTTATATTTTTCTAGGTGGATAGATTATTTTTGAATGATAACATTTATTTATGGAATAAGGGGAACGCCTTATTCACTCAAGGAGGTTGGTAAGTAGTTTAGTCCTCTCTCTCTCTCTCTCTCTCTCTATATATATATATATATATATTAAAAATATCTCCTATTATATTATATTATTCAAAAATAATAATATGTGTCTATCTCGATCAACATAAATTTGGCTGGCGACAATGTGAAGGTAATAACGGTTACGATCACATCTTCAAACAACTTCAACGATTTTGATCAGAATCTCATCCAAGTGCCAACGAAAAAAGATTGACACGATCCCTCAATTTGAGGGACGGAAAAAGATTGACATATCTCCTCAATTCGAGGGATGTGACGTTTAAAAAAGAGCGAATCACTGTTGTCTATTGATTCCGAGATTTGCTATTATTGAAATGTCTTCTCCTCTCTCAACGAGGAACATGGATGACGAGATTTGTTATTAAATAATATTTTGGTTCATCTAGTTTAATATTGATGATCTGGAAAGTAAAATAAAATTCCCTTCAAAATTTATTCATATCTCGCTATATAAATTTATTTAATAGGACCTCTGGATCACTCAAGTTAGTACGGTTGAAATTGCATACCAAACAGAATACTGTTCAGTAATAACTCACAGTCAAAGGAGGAAAAGCGAAAACACCATACTGATAACACTCTGATATTCACGCTGAAGTTGGTACCGAACCACCTTATCTGACCTTCCAAATGTGTCCCGACCTCCTCAAGAGAAATCGTTGGAAGGGAGTAAGAGAGCGTCGCGAGTTGTTTCCTCAAAATTTCTTTTTCTTGCAACCCCACGGTGCACTAGAGAATCCCATGAAGAAGCATCCAGATCGGCTCCTCCGCCCCGTTCCATAGCTCATCGAGGAAATCATGGCACCAGTGGTAGTCCCCACCGTTGAATAGCTCCACCGCCCGGTCGAAGCTCGTGCCGGTGAGCCGGTGCCATCCCCAGAGATCGTCTCTTCGAAGAGGCAATCGTGCCGAGAAATCCCTAGATCGAGGCAGGGAGGAGAAGAACGTGGTGAGGCGGGGAGGAGAAGATCAGATGGCTCTCTGATCTCCAATCGAGGCGGGGAGGAGAAGGCGGGAAGGAGATCGGCTCTTCGGAGAGGCAATCGCGCCGAGGAATCCCCAAATCGAGGCGGGGAGTAGAAGAAGGTGGTGAGGCGGCAAGGAGAAGAAGGCGTTAGCTTGGAGATCTTGGCCCTCCGATCGAGATCAGATGTCTCGCGCTCTCTCCAACACCACCCTCATTGCGGCTCTCTCCGACGGCATCGCCCTCCTCGCCAGTAGGAGTTATTCCACTGCAGCGGTAGCAGTAGTGGGGAGGAGGAAGGCGGCGGCAGCGATGAAGAGAGACGGCGGAGTTGCTGCAAGGCGGCGGTGGCGATGAAGAGAGATGGCGGGGTTGCTGCAAGGTGAGTCCCCTTCTTTTCCAGTTTGACCAGAGGCGGAACAGAGAGGTTTAATAGAAGGGAAGCAGAGGAGGTCGTGCGGCATGAGGTTTGATCAAGAGGAACGATGGAGAGAGTTTTTAGAGATCAGGAATGATGAAGAAGAGAGGAGAAAGCGGGTTCGAAAGGCTCTGATACCATGATAAATTTAGGATTTGAAATCACCCGATGCCTTTATATGAGGGTAGTCTGATGAATTTATTAACCAGAGATCTCGAAGAATTTATTACAAGTAGGTGGAAAAAGCATGATAGAATGGAAACTGATATAAAAAAAAAATAGAAGGATAATAATTTCTTAGTATCAGTTGTTGGGTTCTATTATTTGTGATCTTAAATATTCTGTATAAATATAATTATCTTGTTTAAGAAGTTCGAAGTTTGAATAGGAAGAGATTTGGGACTAGAATAATGCATGGACTGTATGACTTGGGACTAGAATAATGCATGGCTGTATGTCTTGGAAGATGGTTGTTCAAAGGTCGAATACATGGTTGTTGCATCTAAGTCACGAGAATTTGAATTATTGCTACTATATTACAGGTTTGGTCATCTTTTTTTTTCTTATGGTATAAATTTATCCATCTAAATTTAGTAACATTGACAAACATCTCTTGTTTGTGATACGTGTGAGTTTGCTAAACACATACATAGAATTTATCCAGTTTCAAGAGTAGGAGTTCTGCACATTTTTAGATTGTTCATTCTAATGCATGGAGTCCATGTGGAACAACTTCTATCTCTGGTTACAGATGGTTTGTGACCTTTATTGATTGTTATAGTAGAACAACATGGGTCTACTTAATGAAGGATAAAAATAAAGTTTTTTCTTGCTTCAAGAATTTCATAAAATGGTTTTTACTTAGTATGCTTCTACATTGAAGATTCTTCATTTAGATAATGGAACTGAATATGTGAATAAAGAGTTTGGTAAGTATTTGTCATCTTATGGTATTATTCATCAGACTACTTGTGTTGACACCCCTGCATAGAATGGAGTTGCTGAGTGCAAAAATAGACATTTATTAGAAGTCATTTGGTGTTCAATGTTTACCATGAATGTGCCAAAGTTTTTGTAGAATGAAGCTATTCTTATAGCAGCCTGCTTGATTAATTGAATGCCACTTTGGATGTTAGGATATAAAATCCCTGTTGAATATCTCACCGGAGTTACCTCTTTTATCGTACCTCCTTGTATATGCCGTTGTTTGTTTCGTACAGAATTATCGATCATTTATGGATAAACTTGATCCTCGTGCCCTGAAGTATATTTTTGTAGGATATTTTCTCACTAAAAAGGGCTATAAGTGCTGGTGTCCTTCTGAACAGAAGATCTTGGTCAGTGTGGATGTTACTCTTTGAGAATTCAATCTTTTGATGGTAGCTCTTTAGACTTCTCCTCCTTGCTCAAATCCTCTCCCAACTTTGGTACTGGTCGAGAGGGGGAGACCATGTTGGATCTGCCTATGATACTATTATGGGGACTATTTCTAACGTTCTTGATACTATTTACCAGAGGGATGATACTATTAACCAGAGGGATAATAACCAGAGGGATGATGCTGATGACATTCCAAAATATCCTATTACTCCAACTCGAAAACAGCCCTACCGCATTCTCCAGAACCCCGGTCTTCATCTCCTATTCTAGCTTCGTCTCCTCCATCCTTGCCTCCATCTGCAATGAGTGGTAACATTTCTGATCCGTCTATTGATTCTCCTTCCGATTTACTTATTGCTTTACAAAAAGCTCCTCATCATGCTAATCGTCTTATACGGTATAGGCATGATATTGCTGACTTTGTGTTTTATCTTCTTTGTCCATATCATATAATAGTGTTATAGTCTCATTGCATTCTGTATCTATATCTAATGACTGGAAGATGGCAAAACGGGATCCTCGATGGAAAGAAGCTATATTAGAAGAAATGAGAGCTTTGGAGAAGAACAAGACACGGGAACTTGTATCTCTACCAGTTGAGAAATAGCTACTTAGTTGTAAGTGGATCTTTACTGTAAAGCAGACTTGGAAGGGCACCGTTGAACATTACAAGGCAAGACTGGTAGCTAGAGGCTTCACACAAATATATGGGATTGATTATGATGAGACTTTTGCTTTTGTAGCAAAGATGAATACTGTGAGAACCATTATCTCGTGTGCAGTTAACTTTGGTTGGAATATATACCAATTATATGTAAAGAATGCATTTCTACATGGAGAACTTCAAGAGGAGGTGTATATGTGGATTCCACCTGGCTTTGCTATAGCTCAAATAGTTGAAAAAGTTTGTAGATTGAGACGATCTTTGTATGGGCTAAAACAATCTCCGCGAGCTTGATTTGATCGATTCAGATGGGCTGTCATATCAACGGGCTAACATCAGAGTAATGCTGATCACACGCTCTTTTTCAGGCAATCCTATGGACGAATTACACTTCTCATTATCTATGTTGATGACATCGTGATTACTAGCAATGACAGAGGAGATAGCACATCTAAGTCTCAATTAGCACAAATATTTGAGATAAAGGATCTAGGAAAACTAAGTTACTTTCTTGAAATTGAGGTAGCATATCTCCTAAGGAAATTTATCTTTTACAAAGAAAGTATGTTATGGATCTTTTGACTGAAACTGGAATGTTTGGATATAAACCTGCAGCTACACCTATTGATCAGAATCATAGACTTATAGCTGACTCTGACACTCTAGTGGATAAGGATCGTTATCAGAGAGATTGTAGGTAAGCTGATTTATTTATCCTATACTATTGGATCGATGCCCCTAACCATTCTTACAAAAGGAACGTCCCTATTATAAGAGGCCGGTTTATCTCTCTTAAACCAGCAGTGCAGCGACCGGGCACTCGAGTCGACCCCTCCGCCGACCCTCGCAAGAGCTACCCAGGGTACTAAACCTCGAGTCGGCTCGCTGGAGACGAGCACTACAGCACCAACCAAGGGATGTTGACGTGGCACCAGACCCGCCTTACCGGTGGCACCCACATCCCCATGGGCCCATACCCTACATTTGGACGAGCCACGAGGGTGCGAGCTGGCCCAGCCAACAATCCCCCCCTAGCGAAACGACCGAGAGTTTTTCTCCCTACGGAGACTCGAACCCGAGATCTCGGCTCTGATACCAGTTGTTGGATCGATGCCCTAACCATTCTTACAAAAGGAACGTCCCTATTATAAGAGGCTGTTTTATCTCTCTTAAACAGCAATGCAGCGACCGGGCACTCGAGTCGACCCCTCCGCCGACCCCCGCAAGAGCTACCAAGGGTACTAAACCTCGAGTTGGCTCGCTGGAGACGAGCACCACAGCACCAACCAAGGGATGTTGACGTGGCACCAGACCCGCCTTACCGTGGCACCCACATCCCCGTGGGCCCAGACCCTACATCTGGACGAACCACGAGGGTGCGAGCTAGCTCAGCCAACAATCCTCCCCCCCAGCGAAACGACCGAGAGTTTTTCCCCCTGCGGAGTCTCGAACCCGTGATCTCGGCTCTGATACCATTATTGGATCGATGCCCCTAACCATTCTTACAAAAGGAACGTCCCTATTATAAGAGGCCGGTTTATCTCTCTTAAACCAGCAGCGCAGCGACGGGCACTCGAGTCGACCCCTCCGCCGACCCCCGCAAGAGCTACCCAGGGTACTAAATCTCGAGTCGGCTCGCTGGAGACGAGCACCACAGCACCAACCAAGGAATGTTGACGTGGCACCATACCCGCCTTACCGGTGGCACCCACATCCCCGTTGGCCCAGACCCTATATCTGGATGAACCACGAGGGTACGAGTTGGCCCAGCCAACACATACCATACCTGATATTGTCTTTGCCGTAAGTATAGTTAGTCAGTATAATCATGATCCACACTCAAGTTACATGGAAGTAGTATATAGGATTCTTCGATACTTGAAGAGCTATCTTGGACGAAGGCTATTATATTCACGACATGGACATCTTCGTATTGAAGGATATACAGATATTAACTGGGCTGATTCCATAGATGACAGGCGCTTGACCTCTAGTTATTGTACATTTGTAGGAGAAAATCTTGTTACATTGTGCAGCAAAAAGCAAGATGTGGTAGCTCGATCAACTACCGAGGCTAAATATAGAGCAATGGCACTTGGAGTTTCTGAAGTACTATGGCTAAAAAACTTGTTAACCGAACTTCAACTACTCCACAATTTTTCATTACTACTTTTTGTGACAATCAGGTAGCTATTAACATAGCGAACAATCCAGTTCAGCATGGCAAAACCAAGCACATTGAAATTGATCGGCATTTTATCAAGGAGAAGCTCACCTCTGGGGTCCTTCAGATCTTGCATGTTCGATCTTCAGATCAACTAGCTGATGCTCTGATCCAAGGATTAAGTTTAAGTCATTTTGTCTCTGTTTGTACCAAGATGGGATTTATCGATCTATTTGCCCAATCTTGAGGGGGAGTATTGGCATGATCCCAGGGATTTGATACGGATCTCGTATTTCTTGGGATTTTATTGAGTTGTAATCTTCCGTAATCTTCAATAATTTTTCATTCTTCTATTAATAAATTTATCAAAATACCCTTTCATGAGGGCATCGGTGATTTCAAACCCTAAATCTATCAACAAGTTTGCAAATCTATAATTTTTGAAATTGATTTAGAAGTTTTTGAAATTTTTATTTCACATTACCAGTAAAATGGTTGTCATACCAACATATTAATCAAGATTTTTAATAATTTTACTACAATGTTACCTGCATGTACCGAACACAATAATCAATATTACTGGTAATTTAATTGTTGGCAATCTATCTTAAAGACAATCCATGTTACCTTCCAAAATTGCCCGTGATGCACCAAATGCAACCTCATGCAGAGACTTGGAAAGTTGTCTAAATCCCATGACTTATGGTATAAATTATACTTTCTCGTTCAATAAATACATCCCTCTTAATTCTCTCTATCTTCGGATAATAACATAGAAAGAGATATGATATGGGAGTCCATTTGTTGGTTAATTAACAAATTATAAAATGGGATGACTTCCTATTTAATCAATCACATGCATCCCATTAATGGACAGCGAAATGAAGAAACATCATGGTGAAATGATCTAAATTCACATATCATTACTGATATCATCAATCCATCCAACATTTCTTGCATTTGAATCATCGACATGGATTGCACATAAAGGAATTGAAGCCATGGCAAGTATTTTTTTTTTCCCTTAGATGAACCACATGCATTACCCTTGTAGAATGCTATAGTTTCTTTTATTAATAAGAAATATGATGAAGGTCAGTTTGACCATCAAGGTAACTAAAATTTCCCACTAGTACAATAATTGTAATTAACTTTAATTTATGAGGTTCGTTCCAAGGAAATGACCTTTTGATTTCAGCCAAAAGAGGTACGACCAACCTCAATTGAATCCCTCAACAAATCCAAGTCTCATCTGGTAGTGGTACCTCGATCACCTTCCAATATCCAAACCAACATGACCTATTACCAAACCCAAAAGGTTTTCCACCTTATAGTACGGTATTTACTTTAGAAATCGTTCGAGAAAACTCTGGAAAGCCCAGGCCCATCTCAACAAGTACATAATGATTCTTGTTGGTAGGCAAAGAATTGGTTGGTCGATTTTTTTTTTTTTTTTGGTTAAACAAAAAGAGGGGGGGGAAGTTAGATCCCGGGCATGGCCACCCCCAGACGGTCTCCCAACCCTAGGGGTGAATGTTCGATATACGACGTATATTAATTTTTTTTGTAGCCGTTCCCCACCCGAAGATGGGTACTCAACTTGACTACCACTGACACCAGCCAAGTGAACGGAATTTATTATATATATCCCTAACTTTTTCACTACACGGATTTATTATATATATTCTAACTTTTTCAGTACCATCAATAAATGGAATTTATTATATATATTCTTAACTTTTTCACTACCACCGGTCAACAGGAACTCTAAAATTATTTTATTAATTTTTTTTCCTTTTTAATTTTATTTCCGGATTATTTTTTTATTTTTTATTTTATCTCCGAATTTTTCGATCAAATATATTCATACCATGACTCGAATTCCTGCCAACCGGTTGCGAGATAAGCTGTGCCGCCGGTGGCATTGGTTGGTTGGTTTACTCGAGCAAAGAGAGCGGTAACATATTAATCGGAGAAACGCATGAAGGCACATGCATGCAAGCGGAAACACGCAGAGAAAAGAAAAACAATAATCTCTCTTCTCATCCAATCATAAGTTGGGAACGGTAGCCAACTCGACCGACCCCAATTTTTTATTCTCTTTTCTATTTGAATTTGGTTGTTTCTTTAATTTGTTTCATGAGACCTGCAGAGATATTATAAAAGACTCCTCACCCTTGAGCTACGAATGCGGAATCTAAGATGACTTTTAATCTGGATTTAATTTGCTTGCTTGAGAGCTGGAAGGAGTTCCTCCCACCATGGTCTTCGATAGCAAACCAGCTGCAAACTTGATGGTTGCCACCCACTTTGCCGAGTAGCTTGCATGTGGTTTGAATCTTGAGAGGTTGCTTTTCAAAAATAACCGATATGAATAATTTCTATGATGGCACCCGTACGTATATCACCATTCCAAGGAACATCGCATGCAGGTTTGTGGAGTAGTACTGCAATAAACAATTTAAGTTAATAAAGATGAAGTTTTAGTAATATATATGCACTCGACAAAATCTATTAATATAAATATTTTAATAATAATTTTTAATAGATATATAATATTGTAATAGTTTTTCAAAAAATAATACTAACAGTTATTATTGCGGTGCAAGTTTCACAATAGTGCTACCAACTATCGTTCCAGCGGGGGTGTGTCGGGCTGCAGCTTTCGTACTTTGAAGCTAATCTATCTCGGAGCCGATTCCTCTCTTTCTCAACTTATGTTTGTCTGCCAAACGTCGAGGGCTTGTGACTTGTGACCACACTTTCACTCACTCCTGCAGGAAAATGGAAAGACGGCCCCAACCCCAAGGCTCCTTCCTTTGTGCCTGCTTTTCCTGCTTCTAATTAAAGAAAAACAATATGCTCAGGACCGCGCAAGAGCATTCCCTCACCTAAAAAGGTTTGCATATATTTTCTATATGGGTTCCAGATCTGTCGTAATTATTGCGTGTCATCCTCAAGAGAACTGTCACAGGTGCACGTAGAAGAGTCGAGACACATTTCTGGAGCTCTGTTAATAGTAAAACTGATATATGAACACATGAGCAGGCATGGGAATATATATACTAGCCTTCAGATATTATTAAATTAGTATCGGAATCCACACCGGACAGTAATTGATACGATATGATATAATACCATACCGGTACGTGTACCGGTCTCGATAAATTATGAAAAAACTATCTTCCTCCCCTCTCTCGAGTAAAGATTACCGAACTGTATCTGAATCGGACTGAATCGGATCCGTATCGATCTGGTTCAAGTCATTTTTTATGGTTCAGATCCTGAATTATTTTTTAGAACTGAACCATACCAATTTTTTGCCGGTACAGTACGGTACATTTCGAATCGAACAGTTCAAGAAGGTTTCAAAAATCCTGTTAATCTTTTTCTCTATCCTATATTAGGTAATAACGAAAATAACATGGTTTATTTTTTTTTCGGTGTCTAATCTGAAAAATGCTATACTAATGTCTGAACATTAATTTCCTCACATAAACATATATATATATATATATATATATATATATATTATATATATATATATATATATTTTATGAAATTCACATAAATATCTGACTATTAACTATTTTTCCTGTATAATGGTTAAGGTTGGCTTATATATATATATATATATATATATAACAACTATGGTTCTTTTTGAGAAAATTCAAACTATGGTTGGACTGGACTGGTAAGGCTGTTATTATTGTTATAAATGGCCAATTAAGATAACTTTAGGGCCACTATTATGATAGATATATTGGTGTTGCTGAAACCTTGGTCTGGATTTCATATATGGCATCTAATTTCAAAGTACTAATCATGAGCTTAGGAGGATGTGCATGCGAGCATTCAATATTCTTGCATGGCATTTCATCATCATTGCATGCATTGGCCTGCAGTGATCAATTTTGATGACTTGTATCATTCTCTACTGGCTAGAGGAACTTGCCCTCGAGTGATGGTGTACTAATTAATTTTCAGGTGATTCTTCGGTACTAGATCATTGATCACGTAAGAAGATGGCCCCAAAAATAAAGAACGTCAATATTATATATATAATTACAGCTAGTTAAAAATTCCATGGGATATTTCTTGATTTTTACATGAAATCTGAAATAAACAATTCACAAATACTATATCATTGCCATTCAAAAGGTTTAAAAATAAAATATATTTTGAGAAGTATCCCCCAGATGCCGGTATTTGTAGATTCGAAATCCATACAATGATTTTGTATAACAAATCCTAGGTAAGTTATACGGGTATAAGTAGGTGAAGGATACCTATCTACACTAAATATATATCATATTTTATTGAATCGAAAGGAAGCATAGCCCACCAGAGTTTATTTAGAATATGAAATCAAGGACTACTTAGCATATTTATGATTCCACCATATTTTTCGATCCATAAGATCAAGCAGGACCCACTCCACCAATGGAGACTGCCTCTATATGAAAAATTTCCATCGTCTCATCCTAGCTTAAACCAAGAAGTGAGGAATATTAACTGGAAGATGAAATAAGGATGGCAGCATTTCCATCGTCTCATATAAAAAGATATATATTTTTTTAAAAAAAGATAATGAGATCATGGTACTGCTCCATTATATCCATCAAGATCATGTCGGATGAGAAATAAATATATTTGAAGTTTCTTAAAAATTTTATTAACGTATGGTACTATAAATAAATATATATTAAAAATTTAAAATTATATCCATCAAAAATTGAATATATATATAGGTATTTGATATTCATTTCACACTTATATCCGTGTGTACAAAAAAAAAAAAAAAAAAATCTAAAATAATCATATATTCCTTCATCATTTATATTTGATCTAGTTATTTTACGAGCCATCACCAATAAAACTGGCAAAAAAAAAAAAAATCCCCATGGATCATATATCATGCACGTTAAGTTAAGAGAAAGTCAGGATGCTCTTTAATGTATTTTGTGCAACAAAGGATTAATTCTCGTAGAAATAGCTACGACTTCATACGTTTCAAAGATGAACGGGATTTATTTATTTTTTTGAATAAAACGATATACCACCACAGAGACGCGAAGAAGAGCCATCATCACCAGGATCACTGATATGGCGACTGGTATTAGAACTCTACGGTAGAAAAATTACAACGGAGAGGATATCCTCCGAAGGATAGCCAAGCCGTACTGATATAAAATAAGATAAGCGTCACTGCCAAATGGCCCAAACTTGGATGCGGCAAAGACCAATCACTGTCTCACGCACAGGATCTCATGAACATCTGGACCAATCAGTGCCCTGTCTCATCTACGCGCTTATCCACTCCCCAACGAGCACCAAAAGCCTATCGATCCCTCCATCACCATCACCAGAACGGATTGTTCTGGCCTCATCATCCTAACCCAGCCCTGCAAATGTTACAGCCTCCCATAACAAGTAAAAGAATTGACGGCAAGTTTTTTTTTTTTATTAAAAAAAAAACAAACAAAGAAAACAAGGCAGAAGAAAGGAGCCGCAGCTCGTTCTCCAACCACACAAACTTCCAAAAGGTATTGGTGGTGATGGTTTAAAGATAATAAAAAAAAGAACGGATCGAAGAAAGGGAACCAACGGGCAAAGAAAAATGTCCGTTTGTGCAAAAAAAAAAAAAAAAAATGGAGACAGATGAAGATAAGATGGTCCACCGGATAATCCGAGAATCCACGTGATCTCCAGCTAAATTACACGAGACTGGGCGGGGAGGTCGCAGCGCCGAAGCGCGCGCAGGGCCGCAAGGATTGACGGTGTTCTGACCCTGGGAAAAGAGAAAAAAAGTGTGACGTTGGGAGGGACGAGAGGGCAAACTGTACCACTTGGCATCGGTCACCTTATTGTTTTATTTGTTTTTTTTGCTTACAGTCGCTTTAGAGTTTGGCCATCATAACATATACCTAGGTGGTCAAATTTCTTTTTTATAACCTCAGATAAAAGATAATTGAGTTCTTTTTTTATACAGAAAATAATAAAAGATAAATCTAGTATAGCTATTCCTGCATGTCTTCGTCTCGTCAAAAAATATCCGATTCAAAATGTTAAATCTTTATAACATTTTTTCATTCAAGAATGAGTACGTCAATTCGACACCATCAAGATATCAATCGATCGGAACGAAAAATAAAAAGAAGGATCATGATATCTTGCTCACCTAACCATCATGGAAAGAAGGATCCACCACTAACAGTTGCTTGTATTCTAAATTACCTACTTATTGATAAGTTTATTTATTACCTGCACTATTACTTACAAATAAGTTAGTGCAGACTTGTGCAAGCTTCGATTTGGTTCTAGATTTAGTCCTCTATGAACCATATGCAGATAGAATGATCCCTATATATAGAATTAAAAAGATTCAAATAATATATTTTAACTATTTTTTATAAGATTTAATTATTATAAATGAGATCAAAGTTCATTTGGTTTACGATCTATATGAATTAGAGGGCACCGCTTCACCAATTCATTTAGATTAATCATAGATTAAATTTAATTAAATATTTGTCCAAGCAAAGGGAAGGAAATATCCGAATTTAATACTGCATCAATTATATACCCGATAAATCTTGAATATATATAAATATTTAAATTTTTTTTAAAAAAATAAATAATATTTTTTAACTAATTTTGTGGATGAAATTTTAGATTATTACAGGTCCACCATCAAAATTGACAAGACCCGAAGAATTCCAAGATTAATTTACACAGGTAATTTTTCTTAGATTGTAAATGCTACTAAGGTTCTAGCCTCATTCGCTCCACCCTCTAATGTGATCTAAATTGTAACATTACGGATTAGCGCGTCCGGTAGATTAAAAATTTGTATTTTAGAGCAAGATGATTAAATATAATTTATAAGATGGTTGAGAAGGGAAGTCACGGAACCCTCGACAATTGCCAATAGGAATATTATTATAAGGAGAATTCTCGAATGGAGCATTTCCACTCTATAGAGTTCGAAGTTCACGCCACTCTAACCCAGCCATTGGATTTTTCTTCCGGTACCTGTTTGCGGTGCATCCAGCCTAGAGAAAAATAAGGGGAGAGAGAGAGAGAGAGAGAGAGAGTCACAAATAGGAGTTTCCATCCAAGGGCCATGCACAGAATAATCAAGAGACGAGAGAACTACAGGCATATGCGGACAGGAGAGTAAAGCTATAGATCCTACGCGAATCTACACAAGTGAAAAAAAGAAGTCGAAATTATTTGTTATTTTTAATTAACTTTCTCCTGTATCACTGTCACCTACGGTAGATTTAAAAGGAAAGGAAAAAAAGGGAAAAAAAAGATGAAGGTAAATAGTAAAAAAAAAAAAAAAGGCAATTGGAAGGAGGAAGGAGAGACGACACAGGAGGATGATGACGACCTTCATGGAGATGATTAAACCGTTAACTCTCTAATCCTTTTTTAACTTCTCCTCTGCTAGGTGCTGTCCTTTCCTCTGCTTTGCTTAGCTATCCTTTAGGAAATCAGCCTGGCTTTCTGTTTTCCTGTCACTGTCCTGTTCTCATCTGTTTGGTGTCTGTACTCCGTATTCAAATGTTAAGTATCTGATGGCTAAGTAGCTAGCTTGCTTGCACTAGCACCAGTAGTAGTGGTGGTAGTAGTACATGGTAGGCTTTTGGTAATGCTGCATTGGTGGTAGTGTGATTGATTGATTGCTTGCTTGCTTGCTTGCTGACGACTGAGTTGTTGTTTGCCATGCCCTTTCTTCGTCCTTATCATCCCTATCATTGTTTCCTTTCTTTGCAAGTAGCTGCATCAAGCATGCTATGGCACCGAGGGGCTTGGGGAGGCGGTGGAGGGCCAGTCTATAGCTTACAATTTAGCAAAAGCTATAAAAACGAAAACTATAAGCCTTGAAACACTATCTATCCTGACTGCAACTTCTCTTTTCCTATAATCTTTCCACTATCACTAATTTTACTTCCTGCAACAAAATAAACAAGCAATGAAGGAGAGCTAAAGCTATAAAATGCCATCATTTGAGTGGTAGTTTCAGGACACTGGTTGGAAAAAGGATTGCTACTTACTTTTAATTTGGCGAGGCCGCAGGGCTTGCTCTCATGAGCCAGATCTCCCCACTTTTTACATTCCGATGGCTCCATGACCGGACGAGAACCTGGTCGAATAGAGTATTTTAGCTTCGATACATTAAGAGATTAATGAAGTACACATTGACGTGAGTCTAGTTTACCTGGGCATCTGAAAGAAGCAAGATTTGAAGGAGGTCATGTCCAGTGTAGAAGAAGTTGTCGGCAGAAGCGTGGAGGTGATGAGATGGCTATTGCTGCTGCCGTTGGTGCCATTACTGGAAGCCGCACCAGCGGTGGAGGACGTCACGTTATCAGCTTCGCCGGCGGCGGAGTCCAGCGTAAACGAAGACCTGGTGGGCGATGCAAAGGGACTATCCGGCAAGTTATGCTCAGCACTGCCAAAACGTTGTCAAAGTAACAAAAGATGAAACACGTTACACAAAAAGAAACACAAAAAATGCAGAACACTAAAGAGATCCCGCGGAGTTAATAATGTTAGAAGAACCTTTCTTCTGGTGAACGGTGGAGGGGAGAGAGGGAGAGAGGGAAAGGGAATGATGGTTTCAAGGAAAAGGAGAGAGAAGCGAGAAGAATAATGAATAAATAGGAAATGGGAGGGGTTTATCAAAGATTTTAATACCTTTCTTCGAAATTGTTATCATCTTTAGGGGTCGCCTCACTGGGAGATTCCTCCTTAGGGGCAGGGTTGACAGGCGTGTGGCGAAGCAGGCCGTGGGAAGAACCATTTCCGTTGAGGGCTGGTGCCGCGCCAGGCGTGGCGCTGGAGCTCTTGCTGTCTATAAGGAGAAAATTATACCCTTTTCATTAACTCCACCATTTGCTCCCAAAATATATCACAACCAAATGATAGAACCGCTAAATGGCACTCGTAACTAATCCATGCATCACATCCTGGTGATTAACTTAATTAACCTGCAGTACCTTCTGATGGCGAGTCTTCCTGGCTTCCACCATTGCTCCTGGAATCCAGAGAAGGAATGGTGATGGTTGGAGGAGTGGAAATGGTGGAGGTGGCCATGGAGGAAGAGTGACTTCGGGTTTTGAGATCGAGGAGCTGGAGGCCCATGAATCGCCTGTTTTGGAGCTCAATAGCCTGCTGCAGCTCCGCTTCTTGCTGCTGCACTTCTAGCTTCCTCCTTAGTAACAACTCCTGGCTGCCGTTGCTATTGTACAACATCCTTGCTCCTGCTCTCCAATGCACTGCACTTCAGTAAATTAACCATAGAAAGAAAGAAGAAAGGAAACTTTGTTTAGATGTTGAAATGGAGTAGAGAGGTACTAACCGAGCTGTTGCAGGTCATAGGGGTCTCTGGAGTCAAGGCCAGTAGGGGTGGTGCAGCCAGAGAAATCCACCCTCTCGGCTTGCTGCTGCTTCCTGCGGCCAGAGAGGATCGGAATTAGAGAAGACTAGGGAAACAAAAGTTATTCAAGAAAGCTAGGAATTTTGAAGCAGGGGGAAGGGGGGAGGAGTGATGCCTGTACTTGTCGGGGACCTTTCCCTTCTCCTTGTAAGGCTTGACGAGGACCCGGGCGTCGCACACGAAGTGGGGATTTCCCTTGGCCAGGATTAGTTTCACTGTTTCCGGGTAGACGAAGGTCACGAACCCAAACATCCTCTTCTGCTGATATGGAATTCTTACGTCCTGAACTGGCCCATAAATGCTTAAATTTTTGAACCAGAGGGGGAACAGGCAGCAAAGATTAGGGCCGGACGAACTAACTTTAGAGTTCAATAATAAATTCGAAGACTTTGAGCAGCAAGATAATTCCAACCTGAAATAGTTCGACACATCTTCTTCTCGGAAGGTGCTGTCGGCCGGGAAGGTCAAGTAGATCTGCCTCGATCCTGGATTCACCATGCCGGAAAAGTCACTCCTTTCCATTCTAGACCGGCCCAGGAACTTGTGGCTCTCATCCCCGCCCAGCATCAGCGCCGCCGCGGCTGCCGCCCTGTCGAAATTCGAAAGCCGGTATCTTTGTTTAGATCCGTTCATGACTAAGAAGCTAAAATTGAAGTCTTTGAAGTGAAAAAGCGAGTACCTTTGGCTCTCACTCTGCTGCTGCTGTAAGAAGAAGTTGAGGCATTTGCTCGACGAGGAGGGAGACGGCGGGACGGAGCCGGTGGGGGAGTAGGGGAAGGCGGAGGCCGTAAGCTGGGAGGCACTGCCCAGCCTCTGGCTCTTGGACCTCAGCAGCAGCTCCTGGCACTGCTGCTCGACCAGGGCGTCCATTTTATTACCTCCAGCCACCGCCGCCGCCACCGCGGCGGTGTCGTCGGGAATCCCGTGGAGGAACCGGCAGGCGCTGCCGTTTTTGCAGTAGCCCCGTGCGAAGTAGAGGCAGGGCTTCCACCCGAAGCCGGCCCCGGCAGGGTCGGCCCCGAGGCAGATGTCGGTGACGGACCAGCTCCGGCGGTGATGGCCGTTGGCTCCCCAGCCAACGCCATAAGGGAAGAGCATCCCGTTCCCGTCGCCGCTCGGGCTCCGGCGCTCGACGTCCGGATAAAAGAGGTCACCGCCAGCGGGGGCGGACTTGGGGCCTATGGGTATGGGGGAGGAGGCCTGAGCGTCGTTGAGGAAGGAGAGCTGGTCCTGGAGCTGGTAGTCGTCGATGAAGTCCGCCCCGCAGTAGAACGGCGAGGCCGCGGCAGGATTACTTGGGCTCACGAGCTCGTCCGAGGGGTTCTGGACGATTGCATCCACGGAGCCGTTGAGGGCGCTGCCGTTGCCGTTGGTCCGGGAGAAGACGGGTGGCGGAGCCCAGGAGGAGGGGGAGGATATGGAGAGCGGCGGCGGGGGAGCGAGGCCAAGGCGGGAGGAGGAGTTCTGGCGGGCGTGAAGGAAGGGGCACGGGGAGGTGGCAGCGGGCGGGGGGGTGGTCGGGGTGGAGGAGGGGAGGAGGCCGAGGTCCTTGCGGGCCTTGAGCACGACGGAGTGGACGAGGGCCTCGGGGCCGAAGGCGAGGCGGATCATCTCCTTCTCGCCATGGTCCTGGATCAAAAGAAACCCCATGATCTTGGCAGCGTTCTCCGGGTCCAGGCTCTGGATCCTCGAGAACACGATCCTCGTCGCCTCATAGGCGTCCATGGAATCACCGCCAGTTTTAGAACAACAAAAGACCCTTCCTCTTCTTGTTTTCCTTCCTCTTCCTTTCTCCCCTATTCTTTGTTTCTTTTTTTTTTAAAAAAAAAAATTTATAAAAAAACTTGTACTGCACTGCACTGGCTAAAGAAAAAGAAGAAAGATGGGGGAAAAAAAAAAAGTAAAGAGGAAAGCGTGAAGGCTGTGTTAAAAGATAGGAAGAAGACGAGGAAGAGTAGCTGACACTTACTCCCCTTCTACTGCTGCCATTAAAAGGCAGTTGGGTGGAGAAAAAGGGTAGGAAAGAAAAAGGAAAAAAAGGCCAGGGGCCAAAACCTTTTATCCCCTTCTTCCCAAATAAATACTACAACTGCTTGTGCTTGTGCTTGTGTTTGTTACCTTGAGCTTTGTTTGCCTAATAAAGAAGCGATACCACAAAGCTGCTGCTTAGCATATGGCTCTCTGAGAGTGCTCTTCTTTCCCTTCCTTTTTCTCTTTTACTCTCAGAAGAAGAACGGTGCATCACTGAGCTACCATTGACCGACTCCATTTCCAAGGATAAAAGCTGCGAGTCACCAGCAACGGCCTATCAATATATCCAGCCCTCTTTTGGCTCCGTTATTGCTTTGTCCTGTATGGTTTGGCGAGAATTCTAATGACCCCTCTCTCTCTCCTCTCTTCCCTACCCTCGTCGTTTTGAAGCAGGGGAGAGTGGGAGAGTGCATGGATAGATCTGGATCTACTCAAATAGGGCACGTTCTCCTCTACGCCCAGAAAGCTCGCTTCTCTTTCTCTCCCTTCCTTTCTCCAACTCGAGACCCGGTTTGGGTTTAATCGGGCATTTCCTTCTTTCTAGCCTTTATCGCTCTTCTCTAGGCTATGATTTGGATTCTGGTCTTGACCCCTCCACTCGCCCGCTTCTTTTGTCCTCTTTATCAGTTTATTGCTGTACTGTTGTTGCCCCTGGAGATAATAATATTATAATAACATTACCTATATTGTTAATTTCACGCACCACCCTAACACCAAAACGTGACGCATTCCTTTTCATAATATAATAAATTAAAGGGTTCAAGACTCAATAGCCAAATAAAGATAAGAAAAGGCTTAATATTGGTGTTCTCCAGGTACCTATCATGGGGATTTGAATGGCTTCAGAGAGATCTAAGCGTGGATTACCCTCTCTCTCTCTCTCTCTCTCTCTCTCTCTGGTTCTCATTTCCCCATCTCTTTCGGATGGTGAAAGATTAGATGACGGGGGTGGTGAATGTTTTCGCTGGATCACCAACTTTTTCTCATTTCACCATCATGGGGCCCTGCAGTCTCCGGTGCTTTCGTATCTTTGTGGATAGGATTAAACCGAGCCTACGGTTATTATTTTCTATCCCCCCCCCCCCCCTTTTACTGCGCCCTTTGGGGTGCGATGCCGGGGGGGGGGGGGGGGGCTCGGCTCATCATGTGTGGTACACATGGGTGGTTTGTGTACCGCGTGGCGTGTTTGGGATGAGATTGGAACGACTCGTGGGGCCAGACGGTGAAGGGGACGAGTCGGCCTTAAAGGGCGGGGAAAGGTACGCTGCGCTTTCAGAGCCTCACATGGCTGGTGTGGTCACCACCCCCGTTCCCACAACCACACGGATTCCATCCAGGACGCTCGCATCCTCTTCCCCCCCCCACCCCCCTACGGCAGTCGCGCTTGGATGATCGTGGTTTAAAATATCACCCGTTATGATAATATAACAGCCGTTATATTAATTTCGTAGTCTTTATTTTTCTTAATGGCTGGTTTTCTAGCTAGTTGATTTATTTACAATATATAACATATTTGTGATTAATTTTTATATATTTTAAATCGTCAGGACATCAGCCATCTTTTCATCATGTTATAATACACATCATCATATCATATAGATAAATTAGAAATATATTTATCTGATGCAATTTGCTAGTATTATGCTACATTTTCTGTTAGATGTGCCAAGAATGATAATTAGTATAATTATCTTGTGAGAAAAAAATGAACTTAATTTGACTACATGGCCAAAACTTTTAATTTTGATGGATGCCATCGTAACTTTCAAATATGATAGTGGACAAAATCATCAACATCATGTGCTAAAATTGGAGGTTAAATGTAAAAAGAGTACAAGGATACCATTTTTTTCTCTGTAGCAAAAATGAAATTTCCATCAATCTATGTTAGCTGGTGGCATAAAAATTTCAATCTTTTAAGTATTTATTTGAAAAATAATCAAATGCGCATCATCAATTAGTTCAAGAAAAATAATAACAATGCGACAATAAATATGCCAAACAGTAATATAATTCAATTTTTTACTGTAGCATGATAGCAGTCGTGATTCAACTTCAGAATATCCGCTTCGAGATCGAGTCAGACAAATAATAAATCTATTTCCTGTTACACCACCAAGTAATGGAAATGAGCCGTTATACTAATGGTGTCGCTGAAACGTTGCATGCCCACCACTCACATGCTCATGACCTGAACCAGGGGCAACCTGACGTGTAAAGCCTCTGGCTCTTCTTCAATGCTTCTTAGCAAGAGAGGATTGGGAGATGGAATTTTTAGTTGGATCAGATCCATTATTAAGCTGGTGGACCAGTCCAACTACAAACCAACAAAATATCTGTCCATTGCTTTCTTTCTTTTGTATATTTTGTTTTGTTTTTATCCTGTTGGTTTGTGATAATTGGATTGGTCTACGGTTGAGTAGAAAGGAAGCTTTGGTCGACTGGCTTAACTTAAAAGAGAGGAGGAGATGAACTGGACCGTTTTAAAAGTGGCGGAATCCAACAATGTCCTGCTTGCCATATCAAATCAAATCTAAAGCCGCGATGTCTCATCCCGTCATGCTACAATAATGCTTTTCTTTGGTCCGAGCACCCTCGGTAACCTCACTTCTATATCCCGGTGGCAAGGTTTCAACTTTTAATCATATATACGGACACCAAATAACGGTCACGTTTTCCATTATTGGAATAAAATAATGGCTACCGTTATTGGCCGTTGTAACAAGAAATTGTAAAAATACTGATTTTATTTGGTTGTGAAAATCACTATAAAATAGTTTTCAGCTAACATGGAGATTTATGATAAAAAGTAATTTGTGTTAAGATAAAGAGTGAACATGTTATCTAATTAAAACATATAAAATAATAATAATAAAAAAACATATGGAAAATAACGGTGTTATCTAATTCTCTCACCGTAAAGAATTTTTTAATTTTGATT
>CM038046.1:12942073-12947073 GCA_021397845.1 Areca catechu
CGTACCCCTGTCGGAGTGCCGGGTCATGAGAGCACCGGAGTGCTCGTCTTCAATTGGGCAGTCGACCGTTCGGACAAGAGAGGATCCATCACGGCCGACCGACGCAGAGATGGCCCCAACCTCGCCGATCACTGAATCGATGCAAGAGGCTCCCTCGACGGCCGGAGGGAAAAGGGCGGCTGAAGGAGAAGAAGCTGACAGGGAGGGAGTCGGTAGAATCGGTTATGAGGCGTACTAGGACTGGCACACCCTACACAATCCTGAGCAAGCCAAGGACCTGCTCAAGAGGGCTGTCACAGACGCCGACTGTGATGAGTCGAGTCGGCGAACTCTGAATGAGGGCATGAGGAGTGCTTACCGCAATCTGATGGAGGTAAGCCACCTGCTCTTGAGTCTTTGTCCTTTCTCTTCTTTGCATGACTAATGTAGTTTTGTTATTTGTAGCTCCTCCATGACATCTCGCTGATAGACGATGGCCTCGGCGAGATGCTCTTCGTGAGGGAGCATTCAATCAAGAAGGCCAAAGAGGCGGAGGCGGCTAGAGCCGTACCGGAGGCGGCACAAAAGGTTGCCGAAGAAGAGCTGTCTGCCTGTCGAAGCGAGGCAAAGGCTCATAAGAAGCTGGCGGAAGACCTATAGGCCCGACTGGCCGACGGGAGGCCAGCTTGAAGAAGAAGAAGAAAAAGTTGAAGTCCTTGACCCATCGGCTAGTCGAAGAAGAGGCTCGGTTGATCGAGTCTGAAAGGTACTCTCGAGGCCATCGAGCCACGTCAGAAAAGTATATGGGCTTGCTGAGGGAGGCCCGGAAGTAGATGGCAGAAGTGGCCACCGATGCCATAGAGAAGTACAAAGCCTCCACCGATTTCAAGGAAGAGATGGATGAGGCTGGAGCGATCGCTTTGACTTCGGCTACGAGGAGTGCCTGTCAAAGGTTGGCGATGCATTCCCAGAGCTGGAGCTTTCCTTCCTTCAGCTGCCGAGGCAAGCTGAAGAAGAGGCAGAAGGCAGAATAGGTCCGACCGGCAACAGGGCCGGACCTCAAGCTTTAGCCGACACAGGAGAGACACATGGCCCCTTGGAGTCGGGTGTGGAAGCCCAAGTTGTAGCCGATATGGGAATGGCAAATGCCCCGGTCAGAACTTTGGGTGCGGCGAAAGAGGCCGAAGTCGAAGTTCCACTTGTACATCCAGAGGGTCAGACTTAGGGTGTTTGTAAAAGTCTGACCCGCCCCTTGCAAAGAAAACCTTTCACTATGAAATAGAAAATTTCCTTCTTCTGATACATCTTGTATGTATATTTGTGAATGTGGGGTCGGTCGGATTGATCGAAACCTTCTCTTTCAAAAATGTTTCTAAGTGTTGGACGGTCGGCCCAATTTGAACACCAATCTTCTGAAGTAATTGCTGAACAGTGGCTCAGTCCGAATCCAAGCCCTCAGAAATTTTTTTAAGTGTGGGTCCGTCGGCTCGATTTGAACACAAGTCTTTCGAAGTGCTTGCTGAATAGTGGCTCAGTCCAAACCCAAACCCTTAGAAATTTTTCTAAGTGTGGGTCCGTCGGCTTTAGGCTGAACTCCCCTCTTTCTTGGAAGTATTTCTAAGGAAACCTCGGATTTAGCCATTTGAAGGGCAATCTAACAAGTGCTTAAGGTTCCCAAGTAGTATTTTCCGAGCGAGGTCAAACCTTCAAGTTGGCTGTTTGAAAGCCTCTTCCAACCTGAGTCGAACTTTCGGAAGTAGGCTGCCCTAGAGCCTCTGCTGACCAGAGTCGGACTTTCAGAAGTGGGCTGCCCTAGAGCCTCTATCGATCGGAGTCGGTCTTTCGAAAGTGGGCTACCTTAGAGCCTCTGCCGACCAGAGTCGGACTTTCAGAAGTGGGCTGCCCTAGAGCCTCTACCAATCAGAGTCGGACTTTCAGAAGTGGGCTACCCTAGAGCCTCTATCGATCGAAGTCAGACTTTCGGAAGTGGGCTACCCTAGAGCCTCTACTGACTGGAGTCAGACTTTCGGAAGTGGGCTGCCTTAGAGCCTCTATCGATTGGAGTCAGACTTTCGGAAGTGGGCTGCCCTAGAGCCTCTGCCGATCGAAGTCGGACTTTCAGAAGTGGTTCATAAAAGAATTTGTGGCATTTATTGATAGTATTTGCGAAGGTTGTCTATATTCCATGGACACGCCACTTACCATCTGTCTAGATGCTCGAGTCAGTAAGTTCCGGCTCGGATCACTTCAATCACTCGATATGTGCCCTCCCAGTTGGAGAAGAGTTTCCTTGCTCGGTTGGTCTTGAGACTTCCGCCCTTCGCAAAACCAAGTCCCTGACCTGAAAGGTTCGAGCCTTGACTCAAGAGTTGTAGTACTTGGCCATCTTTTGATGGTATGTCACCATCTTCAAACTAGCCTGGAGTCTGGTTTCTTCAAGTAAATTTAGGTCATCCCTCCTCTATTCTGAGTTGGTCGGTTCGGCAAAATGATCAATCCATAGGGATTGCAAGGAAACTTCCACAGGTATGACTGCTTCACTCCCATAGGTCAGACTAAATGGAGTCTGTCCAGTAGCTGTTCGGGAGGTTGTCCGATAGGTCCAAAGCACTGAATAAAGCTCTTTTGCCCAAAGTCCCTTGGCATCATTCAGTCGGGTCTTTAGTCCATGCAGGATCGTCCGATTGGTGACTTCGGCTTCTCCATTAGATTAAGGATGGCCGACTGACGTTAGCTGATGGAAAATATGATATTACTGGCAGAACTCCCGAAACTTGGGATTGTTGAACTGCCTTCCGTTGTCTGTGATGACCGTCTATGATATGCCGAACCAGAAGATGATGCAATTCTGGACAAAATTATCTACTTTAGCCTCTGTAATCTATGCTAGTAGCTCAGCCTCCACCCAATTGGTGAAGTGATCAATGGCCACAATCGAAAATTTTCGCTGGCCAGACACTGGGGGGAACAGCCCCAAGATGTTCATTCCCCATTACACGAATGGCCAAGGTACGGTAAGTGGGATCAGTTGACTGGCTGGCCTTTTTTGAATGTTGGAGTATCTTTGACATGCGTCACACCTTCTGACAAAGTCCGACACGTCTCTTTGGATGGTCGGCCAGTAATATCCCTGTCGGATGATTTTATAAGCCAGGAATCTTCCTCCCAGGTGGTCGCTGTAGATGCCTTCGTGCACTTCTCTAAGTGCGCGGTTGGCGTCAGTCGCCCCAAGCACTTCAATAAAGGTTGCAAAAATGACCGTTTGTAGAGGGTGCCTCGAGGACGACGTACTTTGAGGTCGTCCAGCGTACATGCTTGGCCTCGGTCGTATCTTCCGGTAGGGTCCCTTTGACAAGGAACGCAAGAATAGGGTCCATCCAAGAAGCCTCTTGCCTTACTTGGTGGACTTCGGTCGTCTCTTTAGCAATGCTTGGGCACTGCAGATACTCCATAAAGGTCTGGTCAGAGGTGTGGGTAACGGTCGTAGCCAACCGCGATAAAAAGTTCGCCCGGGAGTTCTGTAATCGAGGTATATGGAGAATTTCGAAAAAACTTAAATCGAGTCACGAGACTTTGTACCTTACTTAAGTACTTAGCCAGGGTCGGATCTCTCATCTCGAATTCACCCTTCACCTGGTTCACCACCAGCTGGGAATCGGAGAAAGCTCTGATCCGATTGATGCTTAGCTCATTGGTTATTCTCAGTCCCGCAAGGAGGGCTTCATATTCTGCTTGGTTATTTGATACTTGAAATGCAAAGTGTAAAGCATACTCCAAGCTCTGTCCGTCGGGGTCGGCTAGGATCAGGCCCGCTCCACAGCCTGCAAGGTTGGACGCTCCGTCCACATGGAGAGTCCAGCAGGTTCTGCTTCTTCAACAGCATCATCTTTAGGTGCATCGACCGCTTGTGAAGGTACCTCCTATCTCCAGGTACATTCTATAATGAAATCAGCAATTACCTAATCCTTCATGACCAACCGATGTTGGAAAGAAATGTCAAATTCGCCAAGCTTGACAGCCTATTTGGCGAGCCGATCGGAAGTGTCTGGGTTCCTGAGGATCGTCTTAAGAGGTTGGTCGGACAGGACGACAATTGGATGTGCCTGGAAGTAGGGTTGCAGTCGCTTGGCTGCTATAACCAAGGAATAGACCAATTTCTGCATCTTGAGGTATTTTGTCTCGACGTCATGGAGGACTTTACTGATATAATAAACAAGTCTTTGTTGAATGTTCTCCCCTATCCGAACAAAAATAGAGCTCACCGTCCTATCGGACGTCGCTAGATACAAATATAAAGGCTCCCCCTCCATCGGCTTGGCCAACAAAGGAGGGTTCTTCAGGTAATCTTTCAAAACTTTAAAAGTTGACCGACACTCGTCGGTCCACTAAAAGCGATCCGATCGCCACAATGTCTTGAGAAAGGGAGGGATTTCTCAGCCGACCGGGAAATGAAGCGGCTGAGGGAGGCTATCCGACTTGTAAGTTCTTGCACTTGCTTTTTGTTGGTTGGATGCCCCATGTCGATGATGGCTTTGATCTTGTCAGGGTTGACCTCGATTCCTCTTTATGTGACCAAGAAGCCAAGGAATTTTTCAGAGGTCATCCCAAAGGTGCACTTGGTCGGATTCAGCTTCATCCGATGACGCCTCAAGAAATCAAAGTATTCCTGTAAGTCTTTGATGTGGTCAGCTCTATAAAGGTTTTTGACTATCATATCATCAACATAGGCCTCCGTATTTCTCCCAAGTTGCATTTCGAAGATCCGATTGATCAGCCTTTGGAAAGTGGCACCGGCATTCTTCAGGTCGAAGGGCATCATTTTGTAGCAGTACAGTCCCTTATCGGTGATAAAGGCTGTCTTCTCTTCATCCTCCGGGTGCATCCTAATTTGGTTGTAGCCGGAGAAGGCATCCATGAAGCTCAAAAGCTGATGGCCGGCCATGGCATCCACCAACTGGTCAATCTTCGGCAAGGGAAAGCTGTCCTTCGGACAAGCCTTGTTGAGGTCGGTGTAGTCTACG
>CM038046.1:12952073-12962073 GCA_021397845.1 Areca catechu
GAAAGTTGAAGAGAACTTATGGCATATAGGTTTGCAAACGATGAGCTGACGACATCGCTCAGGAGCCTCTCGCTCCCTTCCTACCGATCGCAGGACTGGACCGAGAAGTCCATCATCCGCTCGGCAAGTTTCGGGTCCTTCACCAGGAAGACGTTGGGCCCCAACCGGAAGGGGACTCGGCCCTTGGGGAGCTAACTGGCGAAGGAGCAGAGGCAGGCTCGAGTTCGACCGAGGTAGGCTCGACCCTTGGGGAGCCACCTGGCGAAGGAGCAAAGGCAGGCTCGACTTCGACCGAGATTGGCTCGACTCTTGGGGAGCCACCTGACGAAGGAGCAGAGGCAGGCTCGACTTCGGCCGAGATGGGCTCGACTCTTGGGGAGCCACCTGACGAAGGAGCAGAGGCAGGCTCGACTTCGGCCGAGATGGGCTCCACTCTTGGGGAGCCACCTGACGAAGGAGCAGAGGTAGGCACGACTCCGGCCGAGATGGGCTCGACTCTTGGGGAGCCACCGGGCGAAGGAGCAGAGGTACCGAGGTGGCGCGACCGTGGTGGGGCAACCTAGTGGAGGAGCTCGAAAGATAACTTGACGCAACGCTATCTGCCTGTCAGGCTGCCAGCTGGATCCGACGTGTACTCCATGTCAGCGGTCTTGCCATATCCGATACAATTTAAATTTTTGGGACTCTATCGAAGTACTCTTCGATACGGAGATATCTCAAGTTCTATAAAAAGGGACCAGATGGACCACTGACTATGTATGATGGTAGAGAGTCTCCTTTGATGTTTTTGAGAGCTTTTTGAATAGAATTAAGATTTTAGTTAGGAGATTGATGTATAAGAGTTGAGAGTATATATTCTCCCTTGTATCCATGGATTTTTCTCATAGTGAAGATGCACACCTCATAAAAGTAGGTCTTTCAGGCATTCCATATGATCTTGATTATATCCTTATTTTATATTTCTCTTTTCTTTTATTGTATCAATATTGGTTTGAATGTTGCAGTCTTGGACAGGGATCCATATTATGTATCCGAGAGATCGTCCCTAACATATAGAAGTTTAAGTAAAATATCATCTATTTTAGACATAGATGTATTTTCTGGAATCACTACTTGCATTCTTACTGCTATGAGCAAGATTAATTTTCATAAACAAGAAGTTTGGATCATCTCAGCCAAAAGAAAATTAAATAATTAATTTAATCTTGCGCTCAAATTGAGATGAAACTTGTTCTTGGTAAACGAACAAGCATTTTAACTAGCTGTGCATGGTTATCGATAGGCTGCCATAGATCTGAATAAAAACAGAAACTAAATTTTTTTTGAGAAAACGACAAGCAGAGCCCATCAAACAATTCATTAAGAGAATGAAATGTGGATAAACAGATACTAAATCTGTTCAATATTTTTAAATAAAGAAAATCATCAATCCCATTTCCGAACAACAATTATGAATTTATGACTTCAACTAACAACTTGGGAGCAAATACTTTTCCAAATGTCACCATCGATCATTGGGCCATTTGAAAAGCGATTCACTTCCCAACAAGCAAAACCATCGTAGGAAAACAATGGAAAACTAATACTCTCATGAGGTCATGCACATATATTGCCGGGATCACATGAAGTATTGCTTCCCTATTAGTTATTGTGTTTGGACCACTTGGGACTTCATGTTTAGTGTTGTTGAAGAGTTCGTCTTCTCTTACTGAGCCATGAAGGTGCGCACTGCTCTTGCGTAACTTGTTGCCACCTGCTTCTCTAGACTCTTGAGTGCCACGAGAGGACTCTATATTTGTCGTCCCACAATCATTACTGGACTTTTTTGGTCCTCTGTTACCCCGCCACCTTGCCGATCTCCAGTGACACGAACGAGAAGCAGGAGGAAGAAGAAAAGAACTAATAGGTGCAGCTTGCGAGGAGAGACCAAGGTATAAGAAGTCCTGCATTCACCGTTAGCCATGCAAAACAGATCAAGGAAACCAACCAATGGCACTGGAGAGAAGAAGAAGTGCCATGGAATAGGGAGAGACTTCGGAGCCAAGGGACTTGAAGAATCTAGAATAGCAGGAGTGGGGTGTGTTATTAAAAAGATGGAAAAAAGGAAAAGAATCTCCTAAAGTAAGAGATGAGTAGGATTGCTTAATTCTTTGTTGGAGTGTGAAAATTTTCTCCTTTGTTCTGATCTGGGGCTCCGAGGGGAACCCAATGGTTTGAGCCTTTGGTCTCCGGCAAAGAGGGCAGGGCGGAGCCCACGAAACCATGCATGACATGAATTAAATATGAATTTAAGAAAATCATTAAATAAGAAAGTCATTAAATTCATAATTGCTTCATTCAAGCAAGCAGAAGGAGAGAAACTAATAGGAAATCATTAAATATGTACAGATATAGCTGGAGTCATGCATGGAACTACACCAGGAGTTGCTACCTTGCTGCATAATATCAAGTGATATGCGATCATCAATCTAAAAAAAAACAGTGCATTGGAGGTATAAAGTTTCTCCGTCCTCATTTTCTTTCCCTCCAACCCACCGTGGTAATTCTGCTGGTCCGACTACGTTTGGATGCACCTGTAAAATGAACCCGTAATCTCGTAGAAAGAAATGATGGTTAATGCTACCTTCCAAAATTTACTAAATCATTCTCGTTGAATAAAACCAAAGAAAAAAAACTTAAAAAGATCTTTACGTGTTAGTTAAATGTTATATTTCTATCTTCATGATATTGGCCAAAGTGCATATTCCTCGATGCCATTCAACCTATCCTATTCGTATCCAGGAGGATAAGCAGACCCTCCATATACCATTTCATCGAGGAATAATATATATATATATATATATATATAATATATATATATATATATATATATATATATATATATATATATATATATATATATATATATATATATATATATATATGGACCCTAGAATCGTTTAAAATTTTAAATAATTGTCCTTAGTACCTCCTTTTTACATTCTTCTAACGACTAACCCTTATGTGACGCAGTTCGAAATCTGATTATGTTTTAGCGAGACATACTAGTCCACTCGTTAGTGCATGGAGAGAGAGAGAGAGAAAGAGAGAGAGATGGTACAGGAGCAAAAGGAGGTGCAGTGAAAAAGATGAGCATGACCAGAGGAGAACAGAAGTGATAGCAGGAAAGGTTAAAAGCTGTGAAAGTTGGGGTGAAAGGTGGGTGGTGCAGTGAAAAGGGAGTGTTGGAATGCCGGCCGCGTTTGTGTCCGCGTCCACAGAATTGACTTTGTTCCGACACGTCCACGTCTCTACGCCAACTTCGACGTATCCTCTGGCATGGGTAATTCGATATTGCCATCCACATTGCTTCCAATTACGCCAATACGTCTCTATCCAAAGTGAAATATTGAGCTTCCTTTATAACTCGCAGCGGCCATAGGTACTTGCATGCATGTCGATGAAACACAAACTCATGCTTTAAAAACCACTGCCTTCTGCGGTCTAAATTATATCCTACGCGGCATATACCATGTGCATTGCTAATTGCAATCGCTCGTTCATGTACTGATGCAATAAAATAAGCACTTGATGATGCATGACCATGTAGTGTACATCATATAAGGTATATTTTTTTCTTTTACAGGTATATTGCATCTTTTCTTCTGTGTAGACATAGCCGTCGCATTATTAATACTAGCCTTTTGCATGTATGGACACATAGCTTCCATACATGATATGAAATCAATGACGAGTAGCATTTAATATATGCAATGATCAGTAGGAACATAATGTTTATCAAATATTGGTATGCCTGCGTCTACTACGTATTAAGAGAAACAAAAATAGGTATTTTGGGGATCTGGACCCATGAGAGAAAGGATTGATGTTATTATTACTATTATTATTTTTTTTTTTTGAGAAAAACCAGGAGGAAGAAAGGTTCTTTCCCTAGGATGGATATATTAATGATATATTAAAAGGTTACAAAAGTAATTATATATAAAAATAAAACGGTAGGTAAAGCCGATTGAAGATATAATGATAGCTTGTCTCGTTGCACAGAGTAGCAGCGAACAGGAAGGTAATTGAGAGGGAAAACTTTGAGCGTGAGTGGGACCTGCTGGTTAAAAACATCAGGCTATCCAATTACCATTTTGAGAGCAATCATCTGGTGATTATACAGAGACAAGAAATGCTACGCTCGGTTAAAAGGGGTCCAGATCGACTGAGAAGAAATGTAATTCGATGATAAATCATCACTGCGGTACCACTATTCGGTGGTACCACCATCTTTGTGCCATGCTCCCCCCCCCCCCCACACCGTGATTATTCGACCTGCATGTGTGATGATATCATATCAGTCCAAAAATAAGAACAAACATAACGTGGCATGTGGCAAACTTAAATGAATTCAGTATTACCAATCAAATGCCCGTCAACAGGATTATAGTCAGCAAAGTTTGGGCAAGGTATCATCCCATGGTACCTGGCCCCATGGCCCATGGGGACCTTGGCCTTTAAATTGATCCATGGTCGAGAGACACGGAGGAGCAATTTGGGAACAAGGAAAGGGACCAAGGGCATTAAACGAGTCGGTCCTAATTCTTATGAAAGGTCCCCGTCAACCTGCCTGCTTAGCCCAGCGTGTGGATATGAATTTCACGTGAGAGAAGGAAACTGCCAACAAAGCAAAATTGCAAAAAGAGGGATAGAATCTTCGGGGAAGAAAGAATTGAACCATCAGCAGGAGAATAAGATAGATAGATAGATATAGATAGATAGATAGAGAGAGAGAGAGAGAGAGAGAGAGAGAGAGAGAGAGAGAGAGAGCTCTTGATCTTAAAAGAAAAGGCAGCCATGGGGTGCCATCCACATGTTCTACTTGAAGTGGGAACTGTAATTGTTCATTTTTAATGGTTTGGTTCTTGGAGTAGAACCATATATAGACTCTCTGAAGCAAGGGGCTTGAAAGATGAGTCATTAGGTAATTATATATATAATCTTACATGGTGCCTACAGATTAGTATGGGTCTTTGCCTATGAGTTAATTTGAGTCATCTAATTAAAACCGCAGCCACTGGAATTTTCTCTCAGCTTGGGAACTCGGAGGCCCTGATCATGGCTTTACTATTTCTCAGCAGAGTTGTAGTAAGTAGAGGAGGCAAATTACTAGTTTTGATGCAGCCGAGCTGAAGGGTATTCCTATAGATTGGGATGTGAAGGATTCACGGGCCTTCCCATGAAAATAAACAATATGTTTTCATTAAAATTAGCGGTATGAAACTATCTGTAACATGAATAACAGCAAAAATATTTTTCAAATAATTCAGCATTCTTAACAAATATGCTTGGGAAAAAGAGTGGATTCAATTTCCTCGTAATGAGGAATCGGTGTGGGAGAGTTTGAAGGGAATGCATAGGAAAGTATAATTGGAAGCCTATCCATGTGCCGACATGGAGCCAAGCGTTGGAGAAATCATTATATCTTGTTTCTTTTTGCAGCTCTCCCTCGTGGTTTTTTTGGATCCTTCTTCCAGATCTTTTGTATTTATGTATGTCAACATGACATTACTTTAAATTCTCGCTCATTTTGAAAGCAAATCTCATCTCTGCAGAGATAATCGTTCAATCATTTCGAAAGAAAATCTCATCTCTGCAGAGATAATCATCCTTGAACAGATCATTTATTTACATTTTTTTAAAAAAAATTTGAGAACAAAAATAATTCATTATATATGTTAAATATTCAAGAAACAAGCAAATGGTCTGGATTGAATCAAATCATTAATCTGCATTTTTTTCCTTCTTTTCAAAAAGATGCTCTAGTTTGACAAATTATTTGATAATTAAGGACACGATAGGATGTGCGCCTACTGCACCTATCACTATTTACATTGTCATGTAATCAATATGCACATGTGAGTCGAATTTGACTTTTGCCAATCACAAACTGACATAGGGTACTTTTTTCTTTTTCTTTTTTTTTTGGGTTGGGAGGAGGGGGTGGGGGGGGGGGGGGGGGGGGGGGTGCTTGCTTAGGAACTGTATTAGTTGAATAAGCTAGTTTTTCTTGGCTGCATTGGATGAGACTGATCAACAGGCTATTTTTCACCTGACTTGGACTTCATCCTATACTGGTTGGGACTCATACATTTATAAAAAAAAAAGACTTATCAAGTGTGCAGGCTCATCATTTATTTTTTAATTCAAGTTTTATTCCCCTCTTTTATTTTTCAAAACCACTTTTACTGGTTTAATTAAGCACTAGAGAGTTTCCTTGCTGGATGCAACTCCAGTGATCTTTGTTCAGTTCCTCCTTGCACGTGCAGTTGGTGTTCTTCAAACTTTTGCATTGGATTTCTACAGCAACAGCATCCAACTTCATTAACATGCATGGTTGATAATATATAACACTTACATTTCATCAGGAAGGAATGCTTTAAAAATTTTAATGACTTGTAAAGTTGTCAAACGCACAAAGAACAAGCCTAGTTCTACCAAAATGCCAAGCATTGGCAAAAAGTGTTTTAAGGCAGTTCGGTGGTCAAGCAAGCGCCCACCAAAAGAAAAACCATTCATCTCCGAACAATAAGTGCCTCACAGTTGCCTCACAGTTATCCATGATGTGCAGCAACTGACTGGGTTTCAGGAGTTAGGTGAGAGCATATCATGACTTGTTTGATGAAATCACTCTCACCTTTTTTTTAAAAAAAAATTCCCAAGTTTCTCTCAAATGTCCAAGCTTCGGAAGGGGTGACATCAATGCACCAATCCAATACCCTTGCGACGGCGAGGTTCTTTCCTCTTCCTTGGCATTCCTCAGTAATGATGGTTACAAGGAGTGTATCACACGGTCCTCACCTGAGACCTTACGTGAATTGGTAAAGGTGCGGGCCCGGGGGGCTGCCGAGAAGGTCAACCGTGCCGCTGTTGCCTCCGTCCGTCGGCGCTCGCCATGGGGATCCCATAAAAGAGGTGGAAGGTGGGCCCACATTCTCTTTGACCGGTCTCGTCCTGGAAGACCGCGTTCTCCGCGCAGTGCTCCAAGCGTGCCCGCGCGCTTCCTTTCCCCGTAGCGAGTATAAATCCATTAATTTTGTTCTTATCCCACGTGTACGTCCACGTCTCCCCTTGAGTTGTTCAAAATATGTGCGGCTATTATATGTTTGCGCACGGCACCCATGATCCTTGTGCTGGAACCTTGTTTCAAAAAACAATGCCGGGGTGGAAAACCCTAGCACATTCGAAATATAATGCCCTCATGTAGGGCTGACCAAGTCCTTTTTCACCAAGCACAATATATGCTTTTGCATGGATGCAGAATAGTGTTAAGATTTTAATGACAAATGGAACATATTTATTTGTTTAGCATGGTTAGGTATGACCTAGTCTCTAAGTCTCCGCGGCAACGAATGAGACTAGAGGATCGATAAAAACCTAGCTTAGACTGATCGCCTGCATCTTCTCATACCATAGCTTGGCACCATCTACATGGAGCATCCAAAAAAAAGATTACATGAAATAAGCATGCGGTTGGCTTCTCCCATATCATCATAACATGTAAAATGGAACAAAGTTTTCTTTTTTTTTTTTTTAAAAAAAAATGATAAATCTCTTTGGGCTCTCGAATATACCATATTTATTTATATAATTACATAATTTGGAAACAAGCTTTGGTAGAGTGCTGATATTAATCAAATCATAATTTGAATTCTGCCAACATCATCTAAGAGTATGCATGGTGCAGCCTATTAAACCGTCCGATGATATTAGAAACCACATTATTACCTCTATAACATAGCAGGATTGTTTGACAAGATTTGCACCTCTTCATTACCGTGCTTCAAATTGAATAGTTTCTCGATATATCAGGTGTCCTCTAGCACTTCTTTATTGGGAGTCCAAACTTTATTGCTTCATCTTAGCACGCGCATCTGATGTTAGTTCTCAATATTAAATCTAGTTGAGGGAAATAAACCATTCAGATTTTTTTTTCTTTTCGATGTAACCATTCAGATTTCAGTTTAGAACAAGGAAAGGAATGGATGAAGGCCATGGTCTAACAAAATAGCATGCGAAGGGCAGGCTAGACTGGTCATTTCAGACTCTAAAAAAAAGTGACCTTTTTATTGGACCTCCCCGTAGTTTTCCGTGACGAGCAGGCGCAATCTTCTGTCGCCACGCACGAAAAGCCACACTACCTAACAGGTGGCTGCGAAGCACGTGCACCCAGGCACACGTGTAAGCCGACTCGAGCTCCTTCGCACGTGCCAAGAGGTGGGCAGCCCGGTCAAGGCGAAGGCGCCCATTACCCCACCACCTTACGTCAGCTGGTAGGCATAAGCAGTTACATTCGCTGCCCTCCTACCTGGACCAATGGTATTCCGGGTCCACCCCCGGGCAGTCCCTGGCCTGCCCGAAACCCAACCTAACACCAAACCTAAGCCCAAACCTCAGTGCTCCACCAAACCTGCTCGCAGACCTTCAAAAGCCCCAGCCAAGCACCATCCATCAGTTCTCACCTCATAGCCTCATGCCTAGCTCCTCTCTTTAGTGCTCCAAACCCACCCCTCACCAAGGCCAGGAGTCTCTCTCTCTGCTTTTCTGACTACATATCTTCAAGTTGCTACTACTGCTCTTCCGTTCTATTTCCCTCTCCTTTCTACCGCATCTCTTTCCACAAGAGGTGAGAAAGCTTGTAGATCGAGTACTTTTTCGTGGGTAGAAGAAGTACTTCTTGTTTGCTACCTAAGTATATCTACATTTGAAGGCTGGACAACAGATGAACCTTGTTGCCTCTCTTTTCTTTCCTGTATGAGCTAGGAGTCATGCATAGGAGTGAGATCTCTCGTTATGTTGAAAGATTCCACCATCATCTTGACACTCATCCGTTCCCTTCCTCTGTCTTTTTCCCCCCTCTTGCAGGTCCTTCAAATTCGGTGGATGGAGAGCATAAAATCTCATCAACTCCTCTTTCCAAGCTCTGCACCTCAGTCGGTAAGAGAAAAATGCAAAGAAAACCATATTGCTTCCTTCATCCTTTCCATAAATATGACGAAATTTACTGCGAACTGAATCATGTACATATTTTCATTGCAGAAAGTATCCTGCTCCAGTTTCACTACAATCAACAATCTCATCAATGATATGAACGTTGCCATGACAAACTTTGCGGGATTCGGGATCGATGGCAGCAGGATGTTCGGCTTTCCTGGGGATTTCATCTTTAGAAGGAGCAGAAGGTTTTCACTGGAACCAACCAAAGTTGCTTGTTATTAATGCCTTAACGGTGCTATCCTATCTGAGCTTTTCCCTCGACCTCCACTACTACCCTTATCCTTCTTCACACAACTATCACCTCTTTTCCTTTCGCAGTCTTGCAGGTTCTTGTCTTCTTGACCTTGTAAGGCCTTTTCTTGACCTTGTAAGACCCCATCCTTTTTTGGTCCTCTTCGTCTCCTTCTCTATCACGAGCTTCGTCCTCATGCTCATTGACCAAATCCTTCACCGCCGTCTTCCTCCCTTCTCGCCCACCTCTTACTCTCCTTCCTTGACTATCCCTTCTGAGCTATTTACATGAAAGTGCATGGATGCTTCTTCTCTTAATTTCGTATTTGTATGCATAGGAATCTCCTAAAGATTTCAAGCTCCCCACTAAGAGCTATGTCTTTTGGTGGCTTTTCATTATATTCTATTTAAGTTTTTTTATTTTTTTTGGTCAGTCTTTTTTTCTTTGTTTTTTTCTGTATCATGTGTGAAGAGGAAATAGGCCTGTCTGCAGGTATCCGTTCCTTTCGTTTCACATGTTAATGGGTTTGATGGGTGATCAATAGACGGTAAAATATTCTTCTCGTGACCAATGGAGGCTGTTACAAAGTATATAGCGTTTTGGATTTTTGAGCATTTTTTGTTTGGTAGTTTGCTATGATTTCCCCGGAATATGCCTTTGGGTAAAGTTCTTTTGGTGTGTCTTCTTATGGTGTTGGAGCCTATCACAAAATGAACCGGTTAGGAGGAA